>CAKALU010033430.1:0-12101 GCA_916700995.1 Hozukius guyotensis | reverse complement strand
TTAACGTTATCCATAATTTGAAAATACTTGCTGCCTTGCATTAAAACATGACACAGCAACATTAAAGTGCAGAACCATCATAAATTCATGTAGTTGCTTTTGAGGAATTAAAATTAGTAGCAGTGCAAATACTATTTGATTGATATGAATGTTGCATAGAAAAACTTGTTCTGCAAAGTAACTTCCAGGTAAATGCAGTGTAGTTAATTAATTTCCTGTGAAATGTCCTGGAGGTATAATTGTGTAAAGTCTCACAACATTGAACTTAAATGACCTCAAGTACTGCAACTGTTAAACCTGGAAACTTTTAAATTACATAACTAGGCTCTCAGAGGTCAGTAGCCATGCGGGCATGTGTGTCAGGATTTCTGGGGTGATATATTGGTTGTGACCTCCAATGACCTCAAAGCTTTGCCACCACTGTTTCCTCTTAGTTCTAAATTTAGACAACACCTAGACAACTTGTTTTAATGTACTAAAGGTGTTTAGACTCTTATTTACATTCTTGATAGGATCTTGCTCTCATTTGAGCAGATTTGTTATTGCTATTGTGCATGGTAGGGTGTGCCACCAGCTTCTTTAATACTTCAAAAAAGGGAAAAACTACATTAAACTTTTTTATGATAAAGTTGGATATGGTGCTTTGTTGAATGTGTGCATTAAATGAACAGACCAAGTGTCTTCTGGTGCTCATAGTTCTGCTCTCCTGCCCTAATGACTATGCTGAGTGACATTTCTCAATCTGTTAAGTTACTTGTGTAATAACTCTTATCAGTGGCAACCTGGCTGTACAAGTTGAAGGCAGGTGGCTGAGGTGTAACAGTTCAATCTGTTTAAGGCAACACGTAGCATGTATGGGCCATTTAATCTAGACTCCAACCAATATATCTCATATTATAATGTTATATTTTCACAAATATATTGTATCAGCACACATGTTGGCAGATAATCAAAAGAAATTGCACTATATTCATGTTTTATAGGTTGCCGTTTTATATACAGTATATTGGATATTTAACAAATTACTTGCTATATTTAATTTTACGTATTTTTATTTCATGGTTTCTGTTGTATTATTATGTATACTTGATACATATATAAAACATTTTTTAGTAAACAAAAAAGTGAATGTTAGCGATTGTTTGCCAAAAAATGTTTTAATTAAAACATTTGTGAGGGGAATATCTTTATCAATGTTTTATTTTCAACTTTACTTTCAACCATTGCTATGTTGTCTTGATTTGGGCTCTCATTGGCCCCTCAATGTTATACTATCAAATGAAGGCAAAAAAAAATGCCATCACATTTCTTTAAAAAGATAATGAGGATTAATAGGCATCTCTGATATTTCCTCTCTTTCACAGGGTATATATTTTACAAAAGAGTGCAGTGCTGATGTGATGCTGGAGGAACAGGCTGTGGAGCACTGAGCTTCCCATGGCTGTTAACACCATGGACTCTGAGTCAGCCCGGACACAGCAGCCTCAGTCTGCCCTGACTAAAGGAGGCCGCTCCCTGCTGCCTGCTGGAGCTCTGAGTTCCACGCTGGGCACTGCAGGGAAGCACTATGTCTGCGGCTCCATTGCAGCTTTTACCAACATCGTGGTGACTTTCCCCATCCAGAAAGTGCTGTTCCGCCAGCAGCTGCATGGCGTGTTGGCCACTGAGGCGGTGCGGCAGCTCCAGAGGGAAGGCCTGAGGAATCTTTACCGTGGCCTGCTGCCCCCGCTGCTCCAGAAGAGCACTACAGTGGGCATCATGTTTGGCCTGTACGAGGACTTCTCGAGAGTCTTACTAGACCGGGCCGGTGGCACCGGTGTGCCGGAGCTGGTCACACGAAGCTTTGCTGCAGCATTGGCAGGAACCACAGAGGTCGTCCTGATGCCATTTGAGCGTGTGCAGACTCTTCTCCAAGACCATCGGCACCACGGGCGCTTCAACAACACGGTCCACACCTTCCGGACACTTCTGACAGAGTATGGCGTCAGAGAGTGCTACCGTGGCCTGGTGCCCATACTTCTCCGTAATGGCCCTAGCAATGTGCTATTCTTTGGACTACGCGGGCCCATTAAGGAGCAGCTCCCTCAAGTCAATAGCCGAGCAGGTCACATGGTTAATGATTTTGTGTGTGGAGGGTTGCTGGGGGCTTTCCTTGGCATCATGTTCTATCCTTTAAATGTGGTCAAGTCCCGGGCTCAGTCTCAGGTCGGTGGAGCCTTCCAGCCTTGCAGGCAGGTGCTGCTAACAGTGTGGAGAGAAAGGGGTGGCAGTCTGGCCATGCTCTTCAGAGGGGCCCACCTCAACTACCACCGTTCACTTCTGTCCTGGGGGATCATCAATGCAACCTATGAGCTGCTGCTGAAGATCACGTAGGAGGGAGTAATGGAGATGACGAAATAGAGATCTAGAGAGGAAGAAAAAGCATTTAAAGGGAAAAAACCTGTATGGAGCGATGGAGCCAGTTTGTTGAGAAGAAAGGAAATCGTAAAGTAAAGCCGATGTACTTGCTGTCTGGCGCTATTTTTGGGACACTGGAGTTTCCATGACTGAAAGACAGCAGTGAAGTTGCACTTCTGACAGGGGCCAACAGCCAGTGTGAGATAAACCCACCTGCCACATGCCATGAATATTTACTGTTGTCAATGTATTAAAAACAAGACACACGCTTTAGCCTATACAAAACATGTGCCAGGGTCCAATAGAAATGCCCTTGTTTGCTCTCTGTACAAAAAATGTTGTGGAGCAAACTGAACTCCAGAGCTTTTTTTTTCCACAGTTTCATTTCTGGATAAACTGTTTCTTCGTATGTGCTGCGTGCTGTGGTGTTTTGTAGACAACATCCGTCTGTTTGTGTTTGACCGAGAGCATTTCCTCTGTGAGGCTGTATTCTGACACTTAACTGAAACACTTTTGTACTTTTGACCATTGAAAGTCCCCAATATTTATTGTCAAGGAGAGTGTAATAAATTGAGTGTTGGCCATTTTATTTCTCTTTATGCTCCATCTCCACCAATTCGGCCTGTATGTTTATGAGATCAGAAGGCTAATACTTAAGAAATTGTTGAAATGAGTACAAGTGATGTACATGTTCTTGGAAATACTGTCTAGCAGACACACACACAGGCTATTTTAAACAGTTTCTCCTTTCACACATGATTCATCTTTGCCAATTGGAACTGAAATAGTTTGTCAAACACTATTTGTCTTGGTTTGTTTTATGAAGTGCTACAGGCATGTGTTATTTGCATTTTGAGAAGTGCCCATTGCAGTCAGTAAAACATAGTTACACCCAGATCTTGTTTTTATAATTTATTGGATGGAAGGAAAATAATGTTTAATCTAGATTTCTGTTGCAACAAATTTATTCCACAAAAAATATTTGCTCTTTGTTTAAGATATAATTTAAAGAAAAAAAACAAAAAAAAAACTTTTGCTGTTTCAGAAAAATACTTTTGATGTTAATTCTATGCACCATTGCTGCATTTGTTCATTTTTGGGCTATTGTTTGTTCATTGGCTATAAAACTAAGTGCTCCTCAATGTTTGTTTCCTTTTTATGAACTTTAATATCACTTGTTTTATACATGTATATCTCTCCCTCTACTCACTCTCTTTATATCTTCTCTCACGCTTGCTCTCCTCTCTGTCTGTAACATCTGTTGACATAATGGGCTCAGATTTCAAGCTTGAGTAGACGCTGTCACCACGCAGCAGCTCTTGCTGGGTACGACAGCCCGAAGAGGAAAGGCATGCTGCCTGGACACTGAGAGAGAGACTGAACAGTAATGGTGCTGAGAGAGAAGACAGGGGCAGAGGGTAATGTTCAGTGGCACAATAAGCTCAAGCTGCCATGTAAATGGATCACTTGGCCTATTTCTCCAGTTCTTTTCATTTTGACTGTCCATAGTGTGGTGTTTCCTGAGCATCTTTCCAGGGTTACCTCTTCGAAACGTAAGACTGAATTGAATCACCCTCGCTTATATTCAATAATGCTGTTTATAATTGCCACTTTTACCGAAGCACAAGTCACCAAATCACTATGAAAATGTCAAATCAATAATTGCAACCAAATTAAATGTTTAAAATCAATCTATTAAACATGTTGACAGTGAACAAGTCTGTTCTGTGGGTGTTTTATGGGGATACATGTGTCAGCTGTCACGTTTTCTCAAAGAATAAGCTTCATTCACCAAAAGAATATGACTTATTATGTTTTACTTATGCAATAGATGCACCCATACATTATGAAACTAAATGGCTTCCTTGTGCCAGTGTGACTAATACTCTATGCACCGCAATCCCTTCTTTATAATCAATCACACAAACCACATCACCTTTACAGTGATGTATTGTAGTGAAACTGAACACCGAATGGATCACAATGAAGGATGGAGCAAACACAAGAACACTGTATTTTAACACCTCTATCTGCTATTTTCTGCCACGTATTTGATCATAGAAAGGGCCCGCACAGCAGCTCTACACTGTTGGACCATGTTTGTTTTTTTTACGTTTGCGACTTTCTAGATTACTGTGTCAAGAAGTCAGACTGCAGATAATGATCAGATTAAGGGCAATCTGACATGGGGACTTTGGATCAGGGAGGGTTGAGCTGCTGCAGTTACAAAGCCTCTTGGCTCTTTCACTGTTACCTTTCACCCTAACAAATGTCCGTCTGACTATCATCTTAGATTAAATCTTACATTTTTACTTTCAAAATTCATTATTTAAGACTGCATTTTAATAACAGGAGTGGAAAATGTTGCTCTCAAACTCCGCTGGCTCTCTGTGAATAATTTAGAGACATTCCCAGTACCAAAAGAGAGGAAAAGAGCCCTCAGTGCTACATGCATAGATAAACACTGCCTTCGTGGAAGTATAACAAATCAATGCTGGGAAGGAAATCCCACAGTAATCCTTAATAGTATTAGTAGTGCAGTGATGGTATAAATAGAGGGGCTGTTTAGACTGCAGAGGTACAGTGTATCGTCATTCGTTGTGCTGTCGTTAAAATATCCAGCCCTGGGTTCAACGTCAGGTCAGGATGGAACATTTAATGTCTTCTGACCTGATTTGTGGACTCAATATTTAGGGAGGGAGTTTACATGAACTGGAAGTTGTTACATGAAATTAGCTGAATAACTCTAGACAAAACCCAAACACCCAAGACGTTCAACATTGTTAAGGTCAATGTGTAATTTATTCCCAAACAATACATTTCTTGGTACATCGACTTCATTGTACGTGGGTACGGAAAAAAGTGACTGCTCATGTAGAAACACAATGTCCTCTTTGAAAATGAAATGTTTTACCATACAGAAACAAATTTATGACACAGGCACTCTTCACTGTTTGGGCCTGCTCGATGAACAACAACAGATGCTCCTGAGACATACAGCATGTCTTGACGTTAGTGCTATGATGGGACACCACTACTGGACCTCCGTGGATATTGGAAGCCCTGCAATCTCACCTTCTTATTTTTTAAGCATCGCCACCTTAACAAAATGTCTCTCAGTCATCTATTTGGAAGATTAAATATCCTACCTACCTCCTCACCAGCTGTATCTGAACACTTCAGCAGTCTTTATTTTGGCTAATCCCTTTATCATATCTGTATAAGCAACTGCTGGCTTAATTACCCTCTCGTTGTCATAGGTGGCTCAAGTAAATCCTCATCAAATCAGTGTGGCGTCATGTGACATGGACGAGCTGTTTAGTGAACACTGTACATCAGCAAACCGATCGAGCAATGTACTCATTGTACTGACAATTCACAGACATCAGTATAGACAGGAGTCTTTATATTGACAAATGCTAATGCCATGCAACCTTGCACAACGTTGCAATTCATAATGCAGTAACGTTTTCCAGAAACAAGACAAAAGCCAACATTTCAAACAAAGAAAAGCACCCATTATATTCAGACAAACATAATGCAGCTTATTGTTGTTTTTAATGTTAGCACACACACACAAAAAAAGGATACAGTATGTGGGGCGGGGGGGTGAGGAGTTTATGTTTGCATAGCCATAAACTAAAGTAGAGACAGAATAGGACACGAAGATATAAATGTATATCTACAGTTCTGACCCCAGCATACAGCAGTCAGTCCATCTGTCAGTCAGTAATAAGGTGGTGTGCCCAAAGAGGAAACCGTAGTGGGGAACAGTTGTGGCTCAGTGTTTTAAGACTTTGGATCTTTGCTACATCTGGACATAGTTTAACAGTCACCCTTGTGCCTAGTCAAAAACTTTTTTTCAACTTCATAAATAAGGTCCCCTGATTTGCTTCCTGGGCCTCATCCACACATTCCCAGAAAATATATATGTAATGTCCTTTGGATGAAAACTAGATTAATGTTATATTACTGCATACGTTTGGGTAATGGGGAGTATTTCCAAGAGGCATTCACTCAGAGTCAGTCAGGAGCAGGGAAAGGGTAGAAAAAACACTTTACACAAGGGTACGTGTCTCATAAAAAGGTGCAATCTGTAACAGTCAAAAGTGCTCTCCCTGCTTTGTAATGGTATAGTTTTGTATCCCATTTATATGTGAGGGTAATTTTGAAAAACTAAATCCTTAAAAAGGTGCACATATAAAACAAATCAGTCAATAACTGTATTTTGCAAGTGTGATATATTTTTCTGTATTTTGTCAGTACTGTTATACTAAACTTGAAAAAAATGACAATTTACAGATTACACCTTGTGGAGTGGATAAAATCCTTAAAGCAGCAATAGATAACGTAATACTGTCTCAAAGAGAAGGAAAAAAATAAAAATTCCAGTGACATCCATAGTTTTTTTGTTCCACCAGAGACCTGCACATCACAGACCATGGTGCAAATATTGTAAAAATAAATACATAAATACATACATGGGTAATCCATCCTTACATACATACACATATTGTATCATAAAATAAGAGAATTATAAGATAATTATAAAATTCATATGTACAAATGCATAGTCCATATGCGTCCAAGAATGAAGTTTCCTCTCTTCGTTTAGGGTTTTGTTTGGTGTGTTCGTTTTCCATGTGGGTTTGTGTAATGTGGGTTAGAGTCCGTGTGCGGTGGTGTGCATGGCACTTACTGTACAAGAACACAGGGGTTACACACCGGATCGCTCTGTGCTGTTTCCTCTTGTCTCACCTCGAGAGTCAGTGGATTATTAGTGGGTAAAAGTTCACAGGTCAAAAGTTGAGAGGTACGTGGCCAGGCGTGTCCGCGGTGTCTGGTGTGCGTGTCCGGAAGAGCTGGGTGAGTGCGAATACGGACGAGATGAGCACGGTGCAGCGTTTGGCGAGTAGCCTGACCCCGTCACTCTCCCCCTGACCCTGTCCAGACCCAGTGAGGCTCGCACTCTTACCCCCAACCCCGGCACCAGTTCCAGCTGTCTCAACAGCCCCGACGAACTCTCGGTACAGACCCACTATCTCCTTCAGCTTGTCCATGGCCTCCTGGCCGTCATCGTCCTCGTCCCCGTGGACCAGACTCGCATTATGGCAGACGTCACAACCGGGGCAGGGGTTCGTTCGCAGGCAGGCTGCCGACAACTGAACCAGCGCACTGAAACTGTTAGATAAAGAGCGCAGGGCTTCATCAGGAGCCCAGCCTACACGTGTGGCCCGCTGACACCCGGATGCCAATCGTCGAGCCTCTGCCTGGAGAAGACTCCTTTCGGCCTCTGTCATGGCGGCGGTGCTTGTCCCAGTACAATTTGGGTCCGGTGCTGGGTTAGTACTGCCTTCAGTTCCATTGTGATTGAGGTCAGGCTCTACTTTTATGCCTGTGATATCCTGCTTTGAGTCTTGAAATGATGTTTGCTGGGGTTGCTCAAGCGCTCCCCTCTCTAAGACCAGCAGAAGTTCGTCTATATCTTGACGTAGGGAGGCAAAACCTCCCTTCAGCCCACCATAATTCTTGTTGGTAAGTGTACGAAGAGGACCACCGAATGAGTTTGTGGGGGAAACCGGACGTGAAACTAAGGGACTGAGTTCAGAGGAGGCAGTGGAGAAAGTAGAGAGCGGGCGAGGGTTGTCCCTCAGCAGTGACAGAATATTGGGCTTTGCAGGGGGTGTATTAGGAGAAGAGACGGTTGCGGGTCGGGCAGGTTTGGGGCGCGTGCGGCGGGAGAACTCGTAAACGGTGAGCTCCTCGTCAAAGCTTATACCATCCTCAGTGTCTCCGCTGAAACAGTTGGCGTAAACAGTGCGGCAGCCACAAGCCTCCCGGTGCTGTTGTGGAGGAGTAGTGTCGGCGAGTGAGGAGGTTGGTGAGTCACCTCCGATTTGCATGCTGGACACACCTCCCAACCCCACTGCTGAATGGGTCCGTGACTGAGGCTGCTCCGATGAAACACAGCCACTGTGTGCACTATTCTCTTTAAAAGTCAGATCAAGGTGGGAGTCGTTTGTCCCATTACCCTTTTTCATGTGTGAGGTCACTTCCTGGGCCTCTTTGATGGTGGCTATGACAACCTCAGCTCCATCCTCTAAAATGCTCCCTTTCCCTCCTGATTTTGAGGTCACGGCCTCTTTTTCCTTGACAGGGGTCTTGTTTAAGTCTGATAAACCGCTGGCTACAGACAAACCAGAGCCAAATCCAGATGTGTCTCCATTGATGGAGCTAGTGGAGGGATAGTCCAGAGTTCCCAAAATCTCCTGGGAACGGGTCATGTACCAAGGCAGAGCCTGGATCTTCCCTCTCAGGGCAGAAGCTGGCAGTCTGCCTCCCAGGCTGGAGGAGCTGGTCCTCAGGTCTGATCCTGATCCAGATCTTCCTGGCTCTCGGGTTTCAAGGCCCCCAACACCTTTGGAGTTGGTTGACGTGAGGGAGGTGGTAAGGGTGAGAGGTGCATCTGAATTTTTGGGTGACAGGCTTTCATGACTCAGAGAGACCCTCCTGGATCCTGACTGGACGCTGCCATTGCGGCTGCTCCAAGGGTGGATCCCATTTGGCGGACTATCCCCAAAGATCCCTTTGCTTGGATCAGTTGGGGAGACAGGAGAGCTAGAAGGTAGTGATAAGGGGTGGAAATTGACAGGAGAAGTGGGTTTGGGGGGCACTGGAGGTGGAATGGCTAGCTTTGTACCTGAATTAGAGCGAGGGATAGGGGGTAGGTTTAGTGGCTTTCTTTTCCCCTCGACTTTAGTAGTTTCCTTTTCACCAGGAATGCATGCTTTGTCATTGGTAACAACATGCGCTCCATTGTCATGCGTCAAATCTTTACTCTTTTTTGGGCTGTTTTCTTGCCTCTTCGTCTTTTCCTCAGTTTGTGGTGCCGTAACGGTGCTGCACCGCACTGCTGTGATCAGGGGCGATGACAGAGGCAGTCCACCTGCTCCAGATGTGACAGACTTGAACTCCATGGTGTCTGGCTCCATTTCAAGAAGTTCAGAGGACAGACGTCCAGAGGCATCCCCGTTACAGTGGGCATATGATCGCCCATGCTGTGGGGATTTGGGAGGAATGATTTGAGGTTTGGGAGGCAGCTGGGGCTTAGGTGCCAATAGCGGTTTGACCTTAACTTCAGGTTTCTGAGATGGCTTTGGTGGACTGGGCTGTTGGTTGGTTAGTTGATTTGTTGGGCCTTTAAGCGTCTCCACTTCTCTCTTGATTTTAGAGGATTTGGCTTTACCGGCAAGCGGGGAGGATGGCTCTTTACCCAGGACAGCTGAAGGACCGTTCCAGCCTCCACTTAACCGATTAGCATTCCTCCGGTCAGCCAGCTCAGCGTCTGTGAGAGAGAGACAAATCGAAAGGAAAGGACAGAAAGAGAAGGGCATCAGTGGATTTACACCTCCTTTAATCACATTAATCTCTCAGTGTTGTCACATGTTGCCACCACATAAAAAAAATGAAAATACAACCATAGACAAAGGACCTTAACAAAAACGTGGCAAGGGAAAATTGTCTTATTCATTTGCAAAGTCATAACAAAACATACTGGTTCCCAACGTAGGGATCCCAACCCCCGTCGCGAGGCCTTCTTGAATTATTTTTTTTAAAACATATATGGTATACAGTTGGCCTATATCTCAGCATTTCATTAATTTCTGTGAAAAAAACTAAATCAATTTTTTCTTTCTAAAGTTTGTGTTATTCTTTAAGATAATCCTTAAAATATATCACAGGACAAGGGCATGGTGAAGACCTGACCTGTGAATCTATATTCACAGAGCCTTCCCTCTCTGCTAAACAGCCTCATCCTGCATTAGAAAAGTACACAGTTAAAACAGCCAAAGAGCTGATAGAACAATGGCCAAAGCGTCAGGGAGAAATAAAACACTGAATTTGTCAACAAAGAAGCCTATTAAGTATGTCTGATTGTTAAAATAATATAGATAGAGAACTTCCTGCAGTTATTGCGTTCACTATTTGGGTTAATTGTACAGTTTATGAGTTGTTCTGTACTGTTATTGGTATGCATTGAATATATTATGAAATATTATGTCCCTTAGTAAGGGGTCGACAGTTTACTCAATGATACAAACGGCGTCCCTTAAAGAAAAAGTTTGAGAACCACGGCTGTAAACAAACCTGATAGATCAGGAACTGGAGGAGTAAATCTCTCCTGTGCATCAAAAAACTCATCTTCAGACTCTGAGGCAGTCTCTTTGACCAAAAGAGCTGGTTTGGGATTGGGTGAAGGTGTCAGGAATAGAGCCTCTTCGTCCTTGGAGAGGCGCTGCTCAGCCTGTGCAGCTCTGTCCACAGAAATTGAGCTCGTCCTCACTGGGACTTTGGGAGGGATCTTTTTCTTTCTTTTAATGGGTGATTTTTCAAAGGGTATGCTGTCAATCATTCTCAAATCTCTCGAACTAGGTATCTTAGAAATGCGTCTGAGCCCCTCCACTTCCAGCTGTTCCTCCTGCTCCTCATCGTCGTCATCGTCACTAGTAGCCTCAGGCGGGCTAGGGAGGAAATCAGCCTTGGAGAGCTCAGCAAAGCAAAGACAAGAGTTGTCGTTGCCGCGGTAATTGAGGTTGGTGGGCCGCAGGGGCCCTTGATGGCGTTTTGGCTCCAGGAGGTAGGGGTGGTGAACGTCCAAGCCTGGTAGATCCTCGCTTGTGCGCGGTCCACGGAGCTTATCCGCATGCGATGGGGCTTTGGCTGCGGCGCTGCTCTCCTCCAGGGCGGCACTCAAGGAGCCGCTGGACAAGCTGGAGAAGCTGCTGGTGACCCGTGGGTCAGTGTGGTACCAGGTGGTCTCCAGGTTCATTTCTTCGTCCATAATACTGAATTTACGCAGACCGCTTCCTGTTGCTCCTCCTTCCTCTTCACCCTCATTTTCCGTACCTTCTGTTGTCACTATTATCTTCACTTCCTGTTTACCTTTATGCTGCTCTCTCTCTTTCCTTTCCTCCTCTCTCCTCTTCTCTTCCTCCTCTCTCCTCCTTTCTTCCCAGTCCTGACTTGCTGGGTCTGGGCGTTTGTAATTCTGAGAATCCATCGGGTCATCCTCATCTGTTGAGTCATCTGAGTCACTACAGCAGCGAGACACATAACCTAATAACACCAGAAAATGACACAAACAATATGTTAGTAAGTTGGGTAGCGCAGGATATGTTTTAAAATATGGTAATATTACGTGACTGGCTTTTCTAACGGTACCCGTACTGGCTGGTGACATACATCAGTATGTGATGTGAAAATATAGCTATCAAATGGCCAAAAGCCAGAAAGTGATTATTTTAAGTGAAACAGTTTTTGCTCACTTGATAGGGATTCATAGCACACGCCCTCTATTACGGCGAACCTCCCACACACACCTTCTTCAGCAGGGATCCGGTGCACCCTCACTTTTGGGCGCCCCAGACGGAAGACATTGACACTGGGATCCACAAGGAGTTTGCAGTAGCCTCCCAGCAGACACCCTAAGTCTTTGGCTGCCAGAGAGTCCATCAGTAAGGCAAATGGCTGCAAAGGGGGGAGGGCATTGCACAAGATAAGGTAAAGTGATTACAGCCAAAGGGTAAGGGAGAAAAGACGATGGAGGGGGAAGAAAGAGGGAGAGAGAGTCACCTTTGAGTCCAGTGAATTAGCTTTATCTAGCGACCACACACCCCCTTAGGCTGTATACTGGAGGAGAAATG
>CAKALU010033429.1:0-77184 GCA_916700995.1 Hozukius guyotensis | reverse complement strand
AGAATAAAGTCATAATATTATAAAGAAGTAATTTTACGTGTTATTTTCTTTTTTTCTTGTAAAGTTATGACTTTATTCTCGTAATATTACGACTTTTTTTCCTCGTAAAGTTCTGACTTTATTCTGGTTATATTACGATTTTTTTCTCGTAAAGTTATGACTTTATTCTCGTATTACGACTTTTTTCTCGTAAAGTTATGACTTTATTCTCGTAATATTACGTCTTTTTTTCTCATAATGTTACTACTTTTTTTTCTCGTAATATTATGACTTTTTTTCTCGTAAAGTTAAGACTTTTTTCTCGTAATATTACGACTTTATTCTGTAAATCTCAGATGTTTTTCCCCTCAACGTGGCCCTAATACTCCGTAGTACATTTGCACTTTGGCCCTCACTGCATTAGACTTATATACTATATACATAGACTATAAACTGTGTTACCTTCATCACAATGCTCAAATGTTTTGCGGCTCCAGACTGTTTTTTTGCCTAAAATGGCTCATTTGATAGTAAAGGTTGCTGACCCCTGCCTTACAGTATGAATAGTGATGTCACTAATTAGAAACTACAACTCCAATGCTGCTCCACGCGGTGTGTTGATGACGTAACATGGGGCATTTCCCGTATAGTAACCTTTCCTGTCTGCCTGGTGCTGCTGGTGCTGGTGCGCCTCCTGTCTTGAGAGAGAGGTGAAGAAGAGTTTACTTCCCAGAGTACAAGGTTTGGTTTTGGTGTGTTCGTGTGGAGTAAAAGGGGTTTTGTTCGAGGCAGAAAGCCCATTATCACGGAGCCAAGATGCTGAACATGTGGAAGGTCAGAGAGCTGGTGGACAAAGCGTAAGTATCTACGTCTACGTCGTGTTATAATGTGTCCTGTAGTTTACCTGTTAGAGACAGAGAGAGACACGTACTCAAAACTTTGACGTCACTCCAACAAGTTAGCTAGCCTGTATGCTACTAGCTAAGTTAAGTTATTTGTCTTTAAGTATGAGTGTCCTCTTCTTTGTCACGGGACATTTTGCCCCCTGGTCTTTCTGTTAGTGCGGGATAACATTTACACTGTTAAGAGATCACTTTAGCTTGTTGTTTGTTGTGTTTTCTCCGACAGTGCAAAGCTAACTCACTTAGCTTGACAAGCTAATTAGCTATAGCCTGCTAGGCTAGGTAGATAGCTGAGGAGAGCAGGCTAGCTCGCTAAGCTAGTTTGACAGCTCCTGGTGCACAATAATCAGCTAGGATCTAGTGTCATGTTAATACAATAACGTTAATGTACACAATCTGCCACTGTCTTGGTTATATTTGTAAAGCTTTGTTGAGTTGTATAAATGCGGTAGTCTCCTGTATGAATGTTATGACACTTGTAGCTAAGTTACAGTAGCTATAATTTACAGTAGATTAAGTCAGTTGTTAAACTTTAAGTTACACCACATGGCTGGAATACTTCAAGTTTGTTATGCACCCTAGTTAAGTTAAGTTAAGAATTAGTTAGACAACATAAACTAAGACCTCAAGGTAAATGTCTTACCTCATATACAGTGAGAGGCAAACGCTTTTTTTTTGCTGCTATTTCTTTAAAACAACAGCTCCTGGTGCAAAATAATCAGCTAGTATCTAGTTTCAGGTTAATACAATAACAAGTAGCTTGGCTGCCACTGTCTGGTTATATTAGTAAAGCTTTGTTGAGTAGTAGAAATGCGGTAGTCTCCTGTATGAATGTTATGACACTTGTAGCTAAGTTACAGTAGCTATAACTTACAGTACATTAAACTTTAAGTTACACCACATGGCTGGATTACTTCACAGCCACATTGTTGTGTTTGTTATGCACCCTAGTTAAGTGGGATTAGTTAGACAACATAAACTAAGACCTCAAGGTAAATGTCTAACCTCATATTACAGTAAGAGGTAAACGCCTTTTTTTTGCTGCTATTTCTTTAAACAACTGCTGCAGCAACTATAACCACCAATCTGCAACCTTGTTATCAAATGTGTTTGTTATATCCACTACACGTGCTGCCACTGTCTGGTTATATTTGTAAAGCTTCGTTGAGTGTCTCCTGTGTGAATGTTATGACACTTGTAGCTAAGTTACAGTAGCTATAACTTACAGTACATTAAGTCTGTTGTTAAACTTTAAGTTACACCACATGGCTGGAATACTTCACAGCCACATTGTTGTGTTTGTTATGCACCCTAGTTAAGTGGGATTAGTTAGACAACATAAACTAAGACCTCAAGGTAAATGTCTTACCTCATTTACAGTAAGAGGTAAACGCCTTTTTTTTGCTGCAATTTCTTTAAACAACTTGCTGCAGCAACAATAACCACGTCCAATCTGCAAAGGTGTGATCAAATGTGTTTGTTATATCACTACACGTGGTAAAGCTTTATTAGCTAACGTATTTTTTATTGCAATGTGTGACACCAACAAAAAACAACAACAAGATAAACAACAGTGCTACAACAGAGCACTTATTATTAATCAGTGACCAGTGATCCTGCAGGGTTTTTGCAACTTGTTGGTGGATGTCCAGCTGCTGGCTTAAGTTCAAGGATTTGGTGATTTAAGTTCAACTAGACACTTTTCACAGTTACTGTTTATCCTTCCACCAGGTTTTGATAGGAATTAAGATGGAGTTTGGCACACCTTGGGGAAAGTGTTTCTTTTGTACTGCTTTGGACTCTGCTCAACTTTTAGCTGCAGACTTACCTACAGTAAATTAAGTCAGTTGTTAAACTTTAAGTTACACCACATGGCTGGAATACTTCATGTTGTGTTTGTTATGCACCCTAGTTAAGTGGGATTAGTTAGACAACATAAACTAAGACCTCAAGGTAAATGCCAAACATATTACCTCATACAGTAAACAACTGCTGCAGCAACTATAACCAATCTGCAACAGTGTTATCAAATGTGTTTGTTATATCACTACACGTGGTAAAGCTTTATTAGCTAACCTATTTTATTTGCAATGTGTGACACCAACAAAAACAACAACAAGGTAAACAACAGTGCTACAACAGAGCACTTATTATTAATCAGTGACTAGTGATCCTGCAGGGTTTTGCAACTTGTTGGTGGATGTCCAGCTGCTGGCTTAAGTTCAAGGATTTTGGTGATTTAAGTTCAACTAGACACACCAGTTACTGTTTACCCTTCCACCAGGTTTTTGATAGGAATTAAGATGGAGTTCAGCCAGGAAGGGACAAAAAAGCATATACACTGTGAGTCTTTGGTGCTTGTGCACTCATAATGAGTCATAGTTTGAGAATGGCCAGCAGCAGTATTTTTGTACCTGGAAATATCTACCAGCCAGCACTGAGCTTAGGCAACACCTTGGGGAAAGTGTTTCTTTTGTACTGCTTTGGACTCTGCTCAACTTTTAGCTGCTGACTAAAGGTGAGCATGCTGTCCTGTACTGTAGGGCCATAGGTTATTGCACAATTGTTCCTCCCTTCTAAAGATTAATGGCTAATTTTGCACACCCAGACAATAGGGTGTTCTTAAGTCCATCCAAGAAGGCATTCCTGCTGTCTCTCTGGAGTGTGACCTCCTGGAACATGGGTTACTTTCATGGGGGAGAGAGAGACGGAGGGGGGGGGAGCCAGACCAAGACAGAGAAAGAAGGAAGTGGGCACGTTTTAAAGATTAAAGTGATGGGAGTGTCCATGTTGATTTTTCTCCTGGTTTCTTTGAAATCAAGGGTGATGAAAGAGCGTGCGTTTTGTGACATTCAGAAATTGACTCAATATATAATTTTTTTTTATAATGTGTCGCCAAGCTGTGAGTCATTCACACTAACTGTGTGGCATAATGCAACATTTCCTGTTGTATGATTAGGGTGAAGTTTTTGCTGAGGCAGGACATACACGCAAGTGTTTTTTCCCGTTTCAAGTAGGGCTGACCCGAATGCTTCTAAGCTTGTGTACAGTAGTGCAGCAGCAACACTGAAATAGGGGGGTATGGAGACAGACATACAGAAGAATATGTCAGTCTGCTGTGCCGCGAAACTTCGAATACCTTTGAATATTTCTCACCGAAGCTTCGAAGCCCAAAAAATGGTATTCGGGATAGCACTAGTTTCAAGTAGTTCTTGCTATTAATGAAAGCAACATGTATTATATGAAGAATAAGATACGATTGGGTGGGTTAATGAATAACTGACAGCAAGGGAACTAAGGGGAACTTTGTTTGACACACAGCACTACAGCAGTCTAACGGAAATCTGTGTGATAGTGTGTCACTGTGAGAGAGTATCACAACTTCCGTTTCATCTGGCTGATATCTAGAACAGGAGCCGCCACTATGAAGAGATAAGATGTTGCATCACTACATCCCATCCTCTTGTGTTTTGCCTGTCATTCATGCAAACATGAAGCTATGTGCAATAGCGATAACATAGCTAGACAGAATCAGGATACATGCAGTTAGTAACATAGAACACAAAGTAATACTCCTCAAAACTAAATTAAACCCGATCTAAAACATGATTGACACTTCCCTAAACACAGATTAAGTATTGTCCGTACTTCACATTGCCATCAGAATTCAGTTTGATACAGGATATAGCTTGATGTCTGTCTAGGTTCTCCCTCCTACATAAAGTTACTGTAGCTCAAGGTCCAACTTCAACCTGATTTTAATCAGCTGTGAGAAGGCACCTGGCATGGTCATTTTCAAATAATTTTGTTGGCAGACTAGATTTTACAAAAGAGAGTATGTTGTCAGAGTGGTAACCATATCCTGCAGCTTGCAGTAGTAATACAGCCTTTCTCCATAACCACAGAGAGGGTGTTTATCTCCACCCATCAATTCAATGCTGCTCCTTTCAGGCCTTGTACATTTTATTGCTGATGTGGCAGTAGTAAGGGAGGGATGAGGAGGCGCAGGGTTCAAATGTTTTGCTTCACCATGTTTTGGCTAAAGCTGTGACAGGGCTCACTTAAGTATTTTGAATAAAGTGCCTGTTTTTTTACAGATTATATTTCTGCAGTCCTGTAAGTAACCGTTCTTATTCAGGCTAAAAGACTAAAAATTAAAATGCCCCAAGGGCACTGGCCATGGAAAATGTTTTGGCTATATGCTACACATACTCTTAGGTCAATGCATTGGATGTCAATACACTGCTCCCCATTTAGCAAGCATCCAGCGACCAGTGTGTAACAATTGGGGGGGATCTATTGACAGAAATGGAATATGATATTAATAATAGGTATATTTTCTTTAGTGTGTTATCACCTGATATTAGGAATCGTTGCGTTTTCGTTACTTTAGAATGAGCCATTTATATCTACATAGGGAGCGGTCCTCTCTCCACGGAGTCCGCCATGTTTCAACAGTAGCCCAAAACGGACAAACCAACCACGCCACTCTCTCTGGCTCTGCTCCAAATGGCTCTAGAGTGGGCCATTCACGTTTTCACGTCGGCCACCGTAGCTTTCCAACACGCTTGGCACACGGGAGAGGCTTCAGTTGGTTGCAATCTCCTCACCTCACTGCTAGATACCAGCAGATCCTACACACTGGACCTTTAAGATCTTTAGATGGAGATTTGTTTTCTGTCTTACAATGAATATATGAGGACATATTGTAGACGTACTAACAGAAGCTTCCGTTTATGTAATCTGTAGGGCTGTACCGAATACAATTTGTTGGGCTTCGAAGCTTTGCTGAGAAATATTCAAAGGTATTCGAAGCTTCGCGGCGCAGCAGGCTGATCTGTCTGCCTGTCTAGATATCTTTGAATAGATATAGGCCAATATGGCTTGTCTTAGTTTGTTTTGTAATCATGATTCTGAATATGATAACAGGCTGCCATACCCGCCAACCTTGTTGAGTACACAATTTAGAAAACATGCGCTCTATTTACCTGACATTATTACACACCATTTGTAGTGTTGGTTTCTTTCCATTTGAGTTCCCTTTTTCTTTTCTAGTTGGTTTCTTAGAATGTCAACAAGAGCTCACCCGCAGAGAGCACAGCCCTGTTTCACTCAGCACCATTTGAGGTCTCATTTATGTGTTTATATTGAATGCAGATTTGCATTTGCTTGTTATGTCCCCTTTTTTTTTTTTTTGAGCGGTTAGGTTCAGAGCACACACACAAGCACTCCCTTTTGTCCTATTGTTCTTTTAGCCTCTAAAAGGACAAGTGTATGGGCGTGGCTGTAATAAGAGTCTGTTTCAGCTATTATCGACGTCCATGTTGCTGGTTTCCATGGAGGCCACATATGAACTGAAATGATAAATGCCACGTAGAATATTTTGCACAGGCATGATTAATGAAATGATGTTTGTTTTTTCTCCTACTGTGTAGAACCAATGTGGTGATGAACTACTCAGAGGTGGAGTCTAAAGTCAGAGAGGCCACCAATGACGACGCCTGGGGACCATCAGGACAGCTGATGAGTGAAATCTCCAGGTAAGGACAACTCCTAGTGTTGTGCAATATGTCCTGCTGGAAAGCACCATGGTTATTTATCCATGAAATCAAACCGAAGAAAGATTATCTTCACCCACAAAATGACCATTTGTATATCAATTACTCACCGCATGTTGCCTTGAATTCGTGAAGAAAACTTTTTTTTAATCGCAGGCCTCCACAATGAAAGAAGAATCCAAAAACGGAGAAAGTGGGAGCCTGTTTATGCGGAAGTGTTTTAAATAGTAAGGTTTTAGCAAAAATGCATGTGTTTGGGAAGTAGTGAGCGTACGACTGGATAAATTAGACTTGGATTATACTGCACGAGTTATGTGAGAGTTTGTAAACGGATGTTTTGATATAGATTTGCTGTTGTTAAAAGGTAACTTCAGTATTTTTCAACCCGGACCTTATTTTCCAATGTTTTTGTGACTAATAGATTGAAATTGGTCCAGTATTGAGGGATAACGCTAACCGGCAGCTGCGAAACAAGCTGCGAGAGCAAGTGAGCAGTGTCAATGTAATGTTGCGTCCACTAAACGTGCTTGTTTTTGCCACTGACAGGCTCAGATTGTGTCTGACAACATTATGGAAAGGACCCTATAGAGAAATAAAACGTTTTTTTCTTACCTTTCGCTTGATCCGGTCTGTTTGTTATTGTGTCCAAGTCCCGCTCAAGTGTCGTCGTGAAAACTGAATTTCGGGCAGCAGCATGTCCCACATTTTTCAACATTCTTCCTTTGTGGGCATAGGGTCACAGCACCCACAGGAACACCACCAGCCTCCCAAGCTTCATGGCCTTGCTGCAGCTGGTTCATCCTCCTCTGCTTGTTGCCCCTCTCTCTCTCTGCTCGTGCGCACTTCAATATGTAGGAGTTCTTCATCCATATACTATGGCTCAAGTACATACGGACGGCCATCGAATTCAAAAACCTCATCTACGTTGTTGAAATTTTCTAAATATTCAGCCATGACATTGAAAATCTTGTAGATAACACTCTGCCTGGCTGGCACTCACGCTTCCACCATGGATGTATTCCACTATTCCACCGTTGTCTTCCGGCAACATGTCACCTCGCCAGATTTCAGAACAAGACTACTCCTTGAGTGAGACTCTTTCCATAATGTCAGACACAGTCGTGGCAAAAACAAGCACTTTTAGAGCATGTTAATGACGGTGTCAGCTTGCCCCGATATGATTACATTGCAGCCAGAGAGCACCTGCCGTCTACTGCGCTCTCCCTCAATACTGGACCAATTTCAGAAATTGCTGTTCCTATTAATCAGACACAAAAATATTTGAAAATAGGGTCCAGGTTGAAAAATACCAAAGTTACCCTTAAAACGCGCCCCCCATTTACTTCAATTCATCAAGAATTTTCTCCCATTTTTGGATTCTTCATTTACGGTGGAGGTATGCAACATGCAAACAAAGTTTTCTTCACAAATTCAAAGTAACACGGAGTGAGTAATTGATATACAAATCATTCATTTTCGGGGTGAAGTATTCCTTTTAAAGCCCTTTTTGACTGCAGGAACTTTTGCAGAAATAGTTTTTAGGAAATTCCCCTCCATTTCAACCATAGGAACCTATTTTAAGCTTTGGTTTTTGTGTTCTGCTGTTTCCAAGGTAGTGTTTTTCTGCCAGCCAGAAACTACTGTACCGCTGTTGTCAGTACTGAACACAAGCCTCACAACTGCTACAACATGTACAACATTAATTCAAACTGCTACTATCAGTATTCAGGCAGAGATAGGAATTATAAAATCTTCTGTTGTTATTGATATTTAAATGCTAATTATGTAGCTGACTAGAGACAGCGTGAAACTAAACTGAGATTAAAACTTAACTGTGTAATCGTGGTTAAACTAACGCAGAAAAGGAACCAGACAAAACATGGTGAAGATCTTTGCTACTTTGGAAATAGTCCTGACCTTTAGGTGTTTTTCAGACTCCCTTTCCACCTCAAAACATCTCTTTTCCTACATGAATTCAGAGATTACAGTAGCAGTAAATTACAAACAACAATACAATGACCTGAAACTCTAAACTTAGTGTTGATGTACGCAAAGTGAAATATTAATGGATGTCACTTTTAGTTCTGTTATTGGTCTGAGTTGCCTAATCCTTGCTGTTCTTTGGATACACAAACACAAATGCCCTAAAGGAACCTGTAGCTCCTGAAATACCTGAATTTAGTTCCTGGGGCTCCATAGTACAAGGGAGTCTTTCGCCAAAGGCTGTAAACAGACTAACCAGTCCAATTGTTGGTTGTCATGCATTGGAAATTCAAACTTTGTCACTAAAAGTACAAAATCTCCCTCTTTCTCTTTCTTCTGTGAATGTTTCTATAATCAGAGCCACCTTCATGTATGAGCAGTTCCCAGAGGTGATGAACATGCTGTGGGCCCGCATGCTGAGGGACAACAAGAAGAACTGGCGGCGAGTCTACAAGGTCTGCCACAGTACTGTTGCAACATCCCACAAACACACATGGTTAAAGGAACAATATGTAGAGCTGACAGCCAGCGTTTTAAATAAAAAACATTGAAGCTGTGGCCCGCCCTCCAGTGTGACTGATAGCTGTGCACGTTTTCGCAATTTGAGGGTTACCTTCTGGATACCACGCGTTAGCCTCTGGCCAGCAGCAGTAGTAGGAATCACTTCTGCGGCTGTGTCTCTCGAATACTCGCTGCCTTGATAACCCAGCTGCACACGGACCACAGAGAGATGTGCTGAGGTTTTTCAGGTCCGGTAGAATCTAACGTTAACATTATCTCTGTTGATCCAGTTTGTTAGCTTGCTTCCATGGCTGCAGAAGGCTGTGTTTGCGTACCAATTTGTTTCATATGTGGTAACAGGGTGGTGGAATGGGCAGTGGACGGGATCACACAGATCCAAAACAAAAACAGACGTTCCAGGAAAACATACTGGCTGTAGCATTGTTGTCGGAGAAGCCAATATTTCAATTCAGCATGTTTCCTTAATCTCTGATGACATATCATGGTCATTTTATGATTTATTACAGTACATATATTACATAATGGTCATTTAATTATGACACAAGGCTTGAAGGCCTAAATACAGTTTTGATTTGACCTAAAACTTTGGACCAGATCCAACCTAGAGCCATCTCTTAACATTAATGTCATATTTTCTGCTCATTACTTGCAGGCAAGAATGGCATATTTTCAATAATTCACAAAACAAAAACAGTTGGCCTTGAATAGAAACAGCTCAGTGCCTCACATTGTTAACATGCTCTAAATTGAGGGGAAAAAGTTCTGATAAATAAAATTGTACCCATAACTGATCCAGTTCAAGCCCAAGTTAACACTTTTTGCTCTGTTGTGTGTGCGTGTGTGTGTGTTTCTCAGTCGCTGCTACTGCTGGCCCATCTAATCAGGAATGGATCAGAGAGAGTTGTTACCAGTTCCAGAGAACATCTGTACGACCTGAGATCATTAGAAAGCTACCACTTTGTAGGTAAGGTATCGTTCTCTATCTTTTCTTTGCATGTTGGACGAGTAATACCTAAGAAAACTTGCTAAATAAAAAACACCTTGCTTTTTTTTTTCAAATTTTGCTTTGATTAGGTGAGACTCTCTCTACACCTCAGCATTGTAGAGTTTAGTGTTTTATTAACAATAGCTTCAGTGTGAGCTGTAATAAATGGATTGAAGCCCTAAGCACTGCTTAGTCCACACACACACCGCCCTAAAGCTACTTTCACTCTTCCCAACCATGTGTGTATTTGAGGTGCAGTTTAAAAACAAGAGCATTCAACTTTCCTTACACAGAGATATTCATATTTATTGCCTGTGAATGAGTGGTTTCAATACATTTTAAATTGAACACACAAAGTTGCCAATTCATTCATTATATTATTGTCAGTGTTTCTGAGTCTCCACACCTCTGTCTCCAGATGAGAACGGGAAGGACCAAGGTGTGAATGTTCGTCAGAAGGTGAAGGAGATGGTGGATTTTGTCCAGGATGATGAACGGCTTAGGGAAGAAAGGAAAAAGTCAAAGAAGAACAAAGACAAATTCATCGGGGTGTCCTCAGACAGTATGGGATACCGAGGATACTGTAAGTTCTCAGTTGAATGAAATAAACAGACTGATAATTAACAAAAACTTTTGGGTTTTAATTTAATTCATGTCCTCTTTTTCTTGCTTCTATCTCCTTCTCCACCTACTTGATATCCTTCCCTCCAGCGGGGGACAGGTACGACTCCAGCGAAAGCCGGGGAAAGTGGGACGACGACTGGGAAAGGAATAAAGGGCAGTTCCCCTTCAGCGAGAAATTGGGAGAGATCAGCGACAAAATTGGCAGCACCATAGACGATACCATAAGCAGATTTAGGAAGAAGGATCGAGACGACTCGCCAGATCGATTTAGGTTGGAGAACAGACAAGTCATCATATTATATTTGTCACCATTTTAAACTGAAAGGCAAACCATGTAGCAGCACTGCTCATAATAGGCCTTTATTTTCACATTATAAAAACAAGTCAAAATGTTCAGTTATATTGTGAATATATCTGTAAATTAAATGGTTACATACAGTAGATAACAACAAGGCTTCATCCAGAACATGGTTTGCATCTTGATTCTTTTTGTTCCTTCATGATTATAGTATGTACAAAGAAAATCGTATCTCTATCCTCATATAACTGGTTGTCTTACCTGCGCCGTTACTGTCTCCATAGTGACGAGGAGGACCGGGGACGAGGACGAGGAGACGAGCGGTCGTCTCACAATGGCCAATCAGGAAAAGAATTCAAAGATGAAGAAGAGACCGTAACTACCAAGAGTGTAAGCATAGTCCAATCGACAGAGACCACAGCAACACGGAAGAGAGGAGTCCCGTCTAAGAAAGTAGACTTGGGCGCCGCCGCCCACTACTTAGGAGATAAGAGCCCAGACACCACCGCCAAACTGGTAGGAAGAGCACATATGAGCATATAAGATAAAACTTTATTGATATGCCTAAAGTTATGCATGGACTGTGCCCTGATGTTTTTGTTAATGTTCTTGATTCCAGCCAGCAGCCCCCCAGCCCTCCAGTAGCGCCCTAGCTGACCTACTAATGGTGGACACGACACCGAGCCAGCCTGCTGCCACAGGTATAATGTCACTAACTTCAAGTAATACCCTGACATTTTGTGAAATAGGCTTGTTATTGCTTTCTTGCCAGGAGTTGGCTGAGAAGATTTGGATCAATTTCTATGCTGAAACCACAGAAATGCGAATGACCCCAGACATGTTCAGCATAGTTTAGCACCACAGGGAAACAGCTGGTCTCTGCCCAAAACTACACCGTCCTATAGATTTGCCAAGTTTGCTTATTATAAGCGACTTTAGGCTTATTTTCCCAAAAAGTTACTTACAAATATTGGTAGTCAGGGTTGCGTTTTTTTGGGCTTGTTTCTAAAGTGTAGCTGCTTATTCACGCTTGTTCCTCTCTCTCTCTCCTCTATACCTGTCTCTTCCTACGGCTTTGGTTTGTCCTGTTGCAATATCCGTACACAACCCTGATATCCCTCCTCCCCTTCCCCCATACAAACACACACACAGATGATTGATACTCACTCACTGGCACAGCCACTGCCGCCACTCAGTGTTGTTGTTATGAGACAATTCTTAGCTAACAATGTCAGGTACTAAATGGCCGTTATATGGCAAAAAGTACAACAAAGACTTGGAAAAAGAGAATGGACTTGATTCCCTTGAGTGGGGGATGATTCGAAGGTAGTTTGCCGTTTTTTAAAGTGTGATATAGGAGCACATCATGCCAATGTTGATTTGCAAAAATGAAACAAAATGCAAAAATGTAATTAAATGTTCAACTTCTTTAGTTAACAAGAAAAATTTAAAGTTACAAGCAAAAAATGGATGCAAACATGAAATGCATGCAATCCAAAATAAATTCATACATATATATGAAGTGATCAAGTGGCCGCCTCTCTCTCTCATATTGTGATAGGCAGGTAAAGTCGCTTGTTTTGGACTTTTTTGTGCTGGAGAGCTGCTTCTTTTGGGCTTATTTCTATAGACCTGGTTTCTGTTTCTCTCGCAAAATCTGGCAACACTGTAAATAAAACATATATGAATATACACTAATGTGTTTTACTTACATGTTGTATATTCTTAGCAAACAAGCTAGACATCAGTAAATCCAGGAATAACCTTTTTGTTCAACGTTACAACGTTGTACAAAACTGGAAACTTCACAGTGACTGCAAGACTGCACTGCCCAGCTGATGATGCTAGCTTCAGATTTTGGGTACAGCACGGGGAGGGAGTTGATGTATAGGAACTAAGTGCACCAGATGTTTTTGGAGCAGTCCCTGGTGAATGAGAGGGCGGGAGCGCTGAACAGATGTTTGGTTTTCTCCACCTATCCACTGCCACCACCCCTCCCCTCCCTCCTACACTTCTGACACTGAAGGAATGCTAACTATGGTAGAATGACACCTGGAGCCCGCTTGTTTAAAATTGATGTGTTTATGTCTGTTTCTCAATGCAGACCTGATGAGTGGATTTGCTGACTTCTCCTCACCTGGTGCCTCCGTCGGCCTCTCCTCAGTATCTGGTTGGTTTCAAGACTTCTTCTTTTTTTGTGTTAGTGTGTGCATGTGTGTGCTGTGCTGTGCTAGCCATACTGCTAGAATATTCAGAGAGATGCTGGGAGGAAGCCCTGGCCATATGGAGCCTGCTACCTGCTCTGCATAACAAGAACAGACACACATCAACTCCTGTTATGGATGACAAGGAGACAGGGACAGAGGAAGAAGTTGGTGGGGGTGGAGGGAGGGAGTTGAGAGAGATTGAGAGTAGGGATGGAGACAACAAGCGGGGCCAGTTCAATGAAAATTTAAAACGTGGCACCAGTGGTCACTGAGAATGCCCTGGATAAAGCAAGACTGGCCTCGCTGAGGACTCAACTGTTTACTCTTAATTTGCTATGACAGGTTCAAATTTGCTTGAGTGACTTTTGTTTGCTAAATCTAGCGGTTATTGACACAGCTCACAATACAAACATCACTGTTTAGATGGCAAATATAGACATTCATGCAACTGTCTTTTTTTCTCTTTCTTGTTGCAGCAGCAGCACCTTCCTCGAGCAGCAACGGAGAGTTTGGAGAGTGGAATGCCTTCCCTGGAGGTCAGATGCCAGCATCTGCTCAGACTGTTGACACCGGTGGAAATGACCTTTTCGGAGCCATGACAGGTCCTGTCGCTGCCCCCGCCCCTGCCCCAGTCTCATCTCCAGGCACCGGTCCTGCCTCAGCAGACCTGTTTGACTTGATGGGGCCGACTCAGTCCCTCACCTCCTCCCAGAGCCTCAACTTTAGCATGACCAGCACACAGAGCATGAGCACCACAGTCCTGCCACAGTCTAGGTCACAGGTATGCATGACTGCACTCATACACACACATCCTTTTTTAATAATTTATTGATATACATATCATTACAAGACTCATGAAGGGGGGGCTTAAATTATACAGGTGGAAACAAAATATCTTCAGGAAAATAACGATACACACAGGATTTCAGTTTTCATGGATACAGAGCTAGGCTGATACATTTTAGAGTTAAATCATAGATATGTGTTGTCGTGTATTTTATACAGTATTTGAAAAATACAACATACATTTTTGATAAAAACACTTAATGATATAAATCTATCTTGCTTTGAATATATTTACAGCCAAATATCAGTATTGGCCCAAGAAAATGACTCGGGTGGTAGGGCTGCAGCTATCGATTATTTTAGTAATCGAGTATTCTACCGATTATTCCATCAATTCATTGAGTTATAGGATAAGAAAGACATTTGTTTAATTACTTATTATTAAAAAGCGTAGTAGTAGTAAATATACAAAAGAGAAAATAAGACAGGTTCTCTTAAAATTAACAAGTAATTGGTTTCCTTTTTAGAAAAATCAACATTTTTATTTTTGATAAAACAGGCGGCAAAAAGGGGAATAATTCCTTTTCACTATAATTCCATCCATAAATAACACAATGACATAATCTATGACTATTTTGGTCATGGGTTTAATACACTTTCTCTAATAAAACATCTAAAAGCAAAAATCCTATCAGATGGGGGACCCTGCGACAAAATCCTATTAAATGGGAGTCCGTAATCGAATGTGTGTCGGTTTAGGGGTCCTTGACGTGAAAAAGTTTGAGAACCACTGCTATAGCTAACTGATTGAACTGTGATGATGTGTTTGAATTCAAAATTTATATTAATGAATTTAATATTCAGGGATCTTGCAGCTAACGGTGCTGCTAACGGTGCAAACAACAGCAACAGTGCTGACAGAGCTCACAGTGTTAAGCTGAAGGAGAACCAGAGGGTGGGCGCTACGCTTTCGCGACGATGTCGTCGGTCGGGACGGCGTTATCAGCTGTAACCGCCGTATGAGCGCAGTGCAGAGCGGCGGCCATAAGCAAGCCAGTGAGGCACGCTCACATGCACTGCCACAGTATATTATCTTGAAAAAAGTCATAGCTATACTATGACTTTCACTTTGTCGAAAAAATTTCATAGTATAGTATGTCGGAAAAATATCATAAAAAAGTCACAGTATAGTCTGTCGAAAACAGTCTGAAAAGTTATAGTATAGTCTGTCGAAAACAGTTAAAATAGTCTTAGTATACTTTGTTGAAAAAAGTATAGGATGTCGAACAAAAATCATAATTATAGTATTCCGTAAAAAGTCATCGTCTCGGCCCGATGATGTTAAAGCTGAAGAAGCTTGGATTACAACACAGAGTGGCTTCATTCTCTGCTCAGGTAGACATTACTTCTCTATACCTTAACATTACAAATAGTGGTTTGATGCTATATTACTGCTCTAAATATTGTATAGAGAACCTTTTCTGTAACTAGCACTGTTTAAGATTCAGCCAGTTGTTGGCTGCTGTTTTTTTTTATAGAAGTGTTGTTTGTAATCTTCTGAGCACAGACTTGTTGTTTTGGCCTTGACCATCAAATATGAGTGTTATGAGTAATATTCTGGCATGCACAAAAAATCTTTTTACCATCTTATGCCTATGTATGAAGCAGGAAATAAGTTAATGTCAAACAATGAAAGAAATGATATACGTATAGTAGCGTTCCAGTACAAATATTAAATGATTTCACACGTTTACTCCCAGTTTACACTGCTTGTTGCCCACATTAGTCAGTATGCCTGTGTGATAAAGACATACCTTATGTGATTGAAAGATGGAGGACAAGCCTGATGGTAGACGGTTAACCATGCAGCCTCACCAGATGCTCATCTCCCCCAGAGACCGCCCACTAACCGCCCACTCCTCCTGTTACTGACACACAGAATGAGAAGAATCAGTTTTGAGTTACAAAAACATTAAAAACCCAACAAAAGCCTTTGGATGTCGACTGTATTCCTATGTTAAAAGGTTGTTGACCTAAAAAACCTCATTCTTTGTTTCACTAAGAAGACGCCCACCATTCCCTTTTACTCCTGTTACTTTAGATGGTATGTTTTAATGAGCTCAGAAAGAGACGGCAGCAGATTTCTTCAGACGGTATCGAGGTTAAGTGGGGGTTTAAAGGCCTTGAAGAAGGAACTGTATCTTTCCATCATGTATTTCAGTGTCGGAGCCTTTATTTATCTTATCACTGTATATTTCTGTGATTTTTAGCTTGGATTAGCTCTCTTTCTAACATCGTATCTGTGCTTGTGTTGTCGTTGCCAGCCCCTACAGAGCATGGGGGGTCCTCTACAACCGCAGTCTCTCCAGCCTGTGCAGCAGGGAGTGGCCTGTCAAGGTGCCGGAGCCAAAGCAGCAGTCCCTTCCACCTGGTCAGACCCCTCAGTTAACATCAGCCTGGACTTCATGGGCCCAGGCGTGCACCCACCCAAGCAAAACCAGCCCACCCTCAACACCCTCCAACACGGTGAGAGGAATGGTAGCCAGCATCAATCAAATGAGATCTTAAAACATTAAAGCAGCAGTGGGTAGAATTGAAGCAAATATGATTAAAAAAGTTATTTTTCTGGAACGGTCACTATATCCTGACAGTAGTGCATGAGACAGGTCATCTGGAAAAAAATCATTTTCCTCTGTGTCCTCCGGTGTCCTCCGGTGCTCCTAACGGCCGGAGGAAAACAACCAATCAGAGCTGAGCTGGAGCCTTGCCGTCTCTGAACAGCTGTCAATCACTCGCAAACTCCGATCAAACGGTCAAACTAGGCGGCGCTGATCAAATATGAATCAATATTCTGTAACTATGAGAATGAGAAAGTTTGTGACCCGGTTTGAGATCAGTTAAGGAAATACCAAGCACCGCCCACCAACCGGAGCAAACTTTCTCATTTTACAGCTAAACAGTACACTACAAGATGTTTCTGAAAACATTTGAGGCGAGAAATAGGCATTACAGTAACAGAATATTGATTTAATATTTGATCAGCGCTGCCTAGTTTGACCGTTTGATCAGAGTTCACGAGTGATTGACAGCTGCCGCCGTTGAATGAACAGCCAATAGGAACGCTCTCACTCTGAAATGACCTGTGATTGGCCAAAGTCTTTCGTCACGGGCTAGATTTTTTTAAAGCCTGAAAACAGCCATGAGGAGGTGCAGAGGTCTAGTTTTCTCTCAGAACACTTGAATTACAATATGCTGAAAGGTTATTATGGAATTTTTTTATGCCAAAACCATTCTGCCTACTGCCACTTTAATTGCGTTTTTTCTTTCATTTCCAGGCCACCAGGTACCTGCCAACATGCTCTCCCAGGGATTCTCCGGTATGAGCCTTGGAACTACAACAGTCAGAGCGCCTGTAAATCCTATGATGCACCCTGGTGCTGGCATGGGAATGGGCATGGGAATGGGCATGGGGATGGGGATGGCCCCCAACCCAGGCATGATGGGGATGGGCATGAACATGGGGATGCCACAGGGAGGTATGACCATGGGGATGCCCAATATGGGGATGGGGATGGGAATGGGGATGAACCCTGGAATGGTCCAACAGCCCAAACATGATGCCTTTGCTGACTTCGGCAACTTTGGAAAGTGATAGAGCTGGAGAGCAAAGATTATGTGGTGGAGTGATGGTCTCTCTCTCTCTCTCTCTCTCTCTCTCTCTCGCTCTCTCTCTCTCTCTCTCTCTTTCTCTCCCCGTCCATTGGTGAAGGATTGTTACGAGCTGCAAACAAAGAGTACTTGAATAATGTCAACTATCTCAATACCAACACCCTGCAATCTCCTTTTTTTTTCTTTTTTTTTAATGAAATGCTGTGTAGTGATATTGATCTAAATGAATGTGTGTTTGGACCAACGGTCCGTCTGGTCTCGGGTGATGGTCAGACACACTGACGACAGTGTGCCTTGTTGGTTATGAGTATGAGAAGAAAGAGTGTGCCACCAAGAGAATGTCAGGGGGGGGGGATCTGCTTTATAACCTCAATCAAGTGAAATCACCAGAATAGCAAAAAATATATCAGTAGCTGCATAATTTTTTTTGAGATGCGTCTCAGTAACTTTACTGAATGATACGTTTTGAATAACATGATCAGCCATTTTAACTTTCTAATGTACATTTAAGAATGTCAGGTTACCTCTTGCTTTGTCATTGCTCTTCCTTTGACGTGTAAATAGAAAATCTGGAGCCCTTGCAAATAAGTTATGAAGTTCCTATATGAGAGGCAGTGACAGTGTGAAGAGTTGTATCATATCATATACAGACCAAATCTGATATGAATCAAGACCCATAACGAAGCACATTGACACCTTCTCTTTGTACATATAAGCGTCCACACGCTCCAGATGTGGCGGTTAAAGTCATGAATGAGTGTTTGGAGTGAAGGCTATTGATTTAATTTAAGGAGTTTCTCCTTCAACAGACCATCATTTTGTGGCCTTTCTTATTGCTATATAATATATCTATATATTTTACTTATGAAGAATATAATAATCAGTTTGCATCCAAATGAGATAATCAGTAGGTATGAAAAATAAAAAAGCCTCCTACGGGGGTTTGTGGGTTCTTCATTACAGCACAGAGTGCCTGAAAGACCTTTGCCTTTTCTCTTCAGTTAACCTCTGTGAAGGAAACAATGTGACTGTGCAGTGTTGAGGACGGCTACCAGAACAGAGCTTCTGTACTACGTACAAACATCTGTTGTTGTACTAACACCTCAAGCCAAGCGTACTGTCTGTACAGATATCCGATGCAATCGTATCATTATTTCACTCTGTTTTGTTTGTCCCATTCCACTATATTCAGGTCAGCGATAACTTCAGAGCTCAAAAAAAACACCCAAGATGAGAATATATTGAGCTCAAGTGTTGAAACAGACTGTTATTAAGGTTGCATCATCTGTTAAATGGTCACCAGTGCATCTCGGGGAAAAGCTGCCCTCTCATCTTCCATCTTTATTCATGTTACACATTAAAAAAACAGCAATCTTGGAAACCGTGTTGCTGCAGTCGTCGTCGTCCGTAAGAGTCTGCATGTTTCGCAACCTATCAGGAAGATTGTGAGCTAATACCAGCTGGGAAGCATTTTTGTACACACCCAGTACATTACGGTGGTTGGATGAAGATGTGTTAACGCATAATGAACAATCCCATTCAGCTGTACGCCAGCTAACCGATCTGTTAGACGTACAAGACATTGCTCTTCAGTGGTTCAAGTGCCTGCCGGTGGTTGCCTCCTGACCCTTTGTAATGAGTGATAAGTAAACCTCGGCTGCCAGACATTTTTTGGTATGTCAACGATTAGATAAATAATTCACTGACCAGAGGAGAAGGCGGTGGATTCTGCAGCCCCCCTCGAGAGGATCTGAAGTTGTGCTTTTCCTCCTCTTCCCAAGGGCTCAAGAGACCGAGCACACTAACACATAGTAGCCTTGCGTCTGAGCATTAAAATGACCAAAATCTGTTTTGCTGTTTTTTCTAAAAAAAAATATATATATCAGTAGAGGTTGTTTTATTCATTTTTTTGTTTTCTACTTCAATTGATTTTGATCTTCTCTAAAATGGGATTGTTACTGAAACACTAGCATATGCAAATGTAAACAACAAAAAAAAAATCCTTTGAGAAAATGAAATTTTTGCATTGTTCCCATTTTGATTTGATTTACACATCGATTCTTTATCTACAACATTAAACAGTTGATTGAGATTTGTTAATGGTGTGTGTTATTTGGTGTGCCGTGTGTCATTAGGCTCATTCAAAAGAGCTTCAAGCAGCAAAAGTGACGCTTGACTTTGAAATTGCATTTAGTTAATGCGAGTTTGTTAACTTTGTTGTTTGAGGCAATAAAAGAACGGATAAATATGCACATTTACAAATTATATTAATAAGGAAGGAAGCCAGGAGAACAAATGTAGGGAATGTAAACTAACAATACGTGCAACAATCAGCTAATAAACACTAAATCCATAGGTTGCCATATTGAAAACATTATGGGCAGAGTACAGAGGATGTTAACAGCTAACAAGTTAACTGGAATAAGGCAATATGTGGTACTTATTGTGACAGGAGCAGTGGTTGAACGCAACACTTTGTTGATTTAAGCTTCCATGTAACACCACATAGCTTTCTGTGACAGATTGGTGTTGTGTGTAAAGAACTGTTGATACTTTGTGTCCTTCAATATCCATTCAAATGATGAAATTTACAGTTTGCCCTAATGAGATGGATGGCCTGATTACTCTGATATAATACCATCAAGAGAAAGATAGTGTAGTCTAATTGTGGCCCATCAGTGCTGTGACCTTCTCACATCATATCAAGGTTTGTTGGAACACACTAGTGTGACAAACACGACTAAAACACAGATCGCATTAAACAATTGACCCCATTTTCACTCTCTGGAGAGGAAGACTGTTAAATGGGCTACACTAATAATATATATATATGAAAGGTAACAGCATATAGATGAACAACAGCTACAATTTGTCCTATTTATGGCATAAAAATATATGGAAAGAGGGTCAATTAAACTCTCTGCAGTCAAATTAGGAAAAACTAAAAAAAGACGCTCAGACCCAGAAACATTATAGCAACATGCAATCATTCTGCACCGCTCGTCATCCAAAAGTAACCTCTGCCATTTAGAAGAGAAAAAAAAGCAACATCTTTACAACTTCCATGAGATGCAGTAAATTGTGCTTTTATGGGTAATGTGCCCATTAAAGAGTAAAAGCAATCCGAGACGTCAAGACAAATGACAGCTTTTGAGTGCCATCTGCAATCTCGAGCTTCGCAAACTCAATTATTCATAATGCATTTATGAAGTCCGCTGAGACTGCGCTGTCATTCCTGTTCAAACTAACGGGGAAAAGCAACATAAAGGGACAAGCTCTTGGAGATGACAATGGCCTCGAGGATGGCACTAATGTGTTTAAATGCTGCCACCTGCTGGGTAATAACCATAACACAACACGCTGTTATTAATGCTGTGGCATAATGGTGTCAAAATAAATTTCTTTTTAGTGGCTGTCAGACAAAAGAAAAAGACAAGAAGTGACTATAATTAGAACTGAGAAGCTTTTATTGCTCAAAATCAAGATAATTTCTCAGAGAAACACCTCCATCCATATCAATATGATATAACAACAATTCTTGTTTGATTCCTCTGAATCTCCGGCAGTTCATCTACAGTATTTCACACCTATCATTACAGCGTAAAAATAGAACTTAAATTTAATTGACTGTGGTTGTAGCCCACCTTTCTTTTTATCAAACAGAAGACAGCGGCTGTGGGTTAACCAGGAGAACGTTCTCCCCCCGGATGAACAGCTGGTTGATGTGGCGTGTGTGGACCTTGCCGTACGTCGTCTGGGAGTCTTTCTTCCGACGGCCCTCTGGACCCTGCTGGGCCTTCAGCGAGACTTTGTGTTGTTGTTCCTGTTTGACTTTAACAGTGTCGGACAGTTTGGACTCCGTCCTGCTGTCCCTTCTTTTGCTAGTAGGGTGAGCAGACGGGTCTTTCGAAATACTTTTGGGGTTTGCGGGCTGATGCTTGCTGGCCGTTTCCTGGCCTTCTTCGTTCTTCTTCGCTGGCTCATCACCTCCTGGGTTCTCCTGGAGCTTCAGCTTCTCAAAGAGCTGCACAAGAGATTTCAGTCACATTCATATGTGTGGATTCAACTTAGAGCTTGAAGTTTGAATTTTCATTAAATAAAAAACCCATTTTTGATACTAATTATGGTCTGCGATTTTCAGCAGTAACCATTCAACATTCTTTAATTGCCTCTCTATATAGTAATTGGATTCACAGAAGTGATGCATTCATGTCATCCAGCATTACTGTTTGAAATTGAGAACAGACTCACTGGTTACTGTTGGCTCTCCTAATGCACTATCATAGCTGTATTACTCCTAATACAAAAAACATCTACTGCTGCTAGTTCATATTAAAAGTGGAGCAGCTTTTATTGTGAAGCAGTCACAGGAAATGCAATGTATTTGTTAAAAAGCAAAATGTGTAATCAAAAATGTGTCCGCAAAACAACAACAACAACAATAGTCATTTTTGGACTGCAGATCAGTTTTAAATAATATTTTAAATATATATGAAACAAGAAGGAGCAGACACAGTAAGATGAAGAGCATCGTGCACACATCCAAGTCCTCAGCAAGGTAACAAACTTTACTGTGTCCTGTTGTTGCATGGAAAACTACTCGCACCGTGCGCCGCATGATGTCAGATTGCTGTAGCAATTATTAGGACTTCTTTATCAAAACAATTTGACTTTGTTTGGCTGTGTGGGCGTCACCAAATCAACCAGGACTAAAATCTTACAGAGTGTAATTTTGACTATTACAGAGTGTATATTTCAGTCAGATATACATTGAAAACGAGGGCCTACCCGTGAAATTGTGAGGGCCTTTTCATGGTAGAAGGCCTCTCCAAGCAGAGGCTCTCTGTATGTCTCATCTACATCCACCATCGCCTAACAGAGAGAAACAAAAACAAATAGTGAAAATAAACAACGCCAGCTGTCAAGTGAGAAACTCAATGACAAGACGCGAGTGTGAGTGCTCACCATGTTCCAGCACTTGTCGAAGGCCACGACGAAGCCGGAGCACACTCCCCTCAGTCCCTTGAAGGTCCTGATGTGAACTTTGACCCTTATCCTCTCCTCAACGCATCGGTACAGCTCCCCCAAAGGACTGCCTTTACTTACTGGAGAAGACACATGACAGACAAACGGGTTACACAACTCTCTCTACAGCCAATGAATTATAGAAGGAAGCACAAAAAGATTTCTGCCAAAAAAAAAACATGCAAAAGTTAATACTAGATTTTACCTTTTCAATTGAATATCCTCTAGTTCAGCTATTCTCAACCACTGGGCCTGGGCTCACTGGTGGGCCTCAGAGAGCCACCTAGTGGGCCGCAAAGGTGCTGCCAAATGGTTAGACTAACCGCTGTTCTGTATTTCAGAGGTTATAGCGGGCTCACTTTTAAAGCTAGAGTGAAGATACTGGCATCATATGAAACTATAAAAACCTAATGAATCCATTGGTATCAAGCATGTCATGCTAGCTTGTCGGGAAGGAGGTTAAATAACGCTCCAAACTTACGCCAAATTTTGGTGATGAAAAACTGTCATGGCCATTTTCAAAGGGGTCTCTTGACCTCTCACCTCAAGATTTGTGAATGAAATTAGGTTCTATGGGTACCCACGAGTCTCCCCTTTACAGACATATATGTCACAGATGCAGTGACACAAAATCAAGCAATTTTTTGAAACCAGTAAAAGTGTGTGGTGAGGAAATATGACCCTGAATACTTTGGATTCATAATGGCAGGCAGTGATGGGTGAGGGTAAGCTGAATATCTATGTGGGTCATTACACCTTACGGTAGCATAAAACACATATTCATAGCCCAGTTTGTCATTTATTTGGGAAGGTGGTCCTCGGAAATTTTTTTAACAAACGGAAGTGGACCTCGAGTTACAAAAGGTTGAGAACCCCTGCTCTAGTTTCAGCTTCTGAGATTCAGCTTCTTCAGTTTTATAGAAGTGTAAATTGAATATATTTGAGTTTTGGACAGTTGGCTGGACAAAATGAGCAATTCAGATACATCCCATTGGGCTCTGCATAATGATAATGGGGATTTGACACTGTTTTCTCATATTTATAGACATTGACTACTAAAAAATAATTGATTAATCATACAAATAATTGGCAAGCAGACAAACAGATTAATTAAGTAAAATAATCAGTATCAATCTGAAATTAAAAAATATTATAAAGGAGTCATAACTTATTCATAACTGTTCATCTGTAAAATGTTTCAAAAGTCGCTTAAAGGGTCATTTAATTGCTGTCTTGTAATTGCTTTTCCCCATGTTGTCCATGTATCTGTTTTTATGTTTTTTTATTTTTTTTCCCACTCACAATGTTGTTTGAAGAAGTCTTTATAGATATTTAAATCAATATCCTCCTCACAAACACTAACCATACACTTCCATGCAACACACACACACACTTGTCTTTTTTTATATATTTACTGTATTGTTATTGTTGTTATTATATATATCTTGTCCTAATTGTTTTGTTATCACTATTATATAGTCATATTATTTCTTTATATTAATCTTGTCTCTGGGTGGAGGTTTCAGATAAGCCCAGTGGGTTTTTTGCCTCTTTCTGCACTGTATATTATTCATTTATTTGTTTGTTATGTTGTACAGTCTTAAATTGTGCAAAACAAATAAACAAAAAAAAATTAATTGAGAGGCTTTGAGTGGCAACTTCTGTGCAGTATCTGTAGCTTCCAAGTGACGGCATGTAAACAAAACATATCCTAAATATTCAAAATGATACTGAATAAGGAAAAATTAAAAATATTATAAATAAATAAATAATAAAATAAATAATAATAAAATAATAAAATAAATAAACTAGGTTCATGCCCTGATGCAGCCAGCAGCAGTAGTCAATATTGAACCTACAGGGCATCCTTGTGAGGACATTTTTCTGTGTCTTCTGCCTCCTCCTCCTCGGCTCTCTCCCGCTGCTCTCCCCCTCCTCCTCTCCGGTCGGGTTCTTCACCATCATCTTCTTCAGCCGCTCGATGCGCTCCGGGTCCGCCACCCCTCTCATCTTCTTCTGCCGCCTCTTCTCCACATTCTCCGGCTTGGCTCTGCCGCGGCCGCCCTTCAGGAAGCTCTCGTACGCCGCCACATTGTTGAAGCTCCTGATGTTAGGAAAAGGAAGCCGGACAGTGGGCGAGTACAAGGCCAAGAGAGGGTCAAAGTTATCAGAGCACACGTCTGTTTTATCCGGTTCATGCTCCGGTACTGCAAGTGTGCTCGAACAGGTCGCTTTCTCCGTTTGTTTACTGTCTGACTTTACATGTGTTCTCTCTCTTTCCTCCATGTTTCAAACAACCAAAGAGATAACAGCGAAGCGAAGCATTCTGGGAAAGTTTTTGACGAAACTGAGCTCCCACTCCGCACCTTATTTCAAGACACCCTAAACATTATATGATATGAGAGACTGCAGGGGTTCTCAACCTTTTGTAACTCCAGGCCCACTTCCGATTGTTAAAACATTTTCCCTTCCCAAATAAATGACAAACTGGGCTATAAAATATATGTTATGCCACTGTCAGGTTTAATGACCCACATAGATATTCAGCTTACCCTCACCCATCACTGCCTGCCATTATGAATCCAAACTATTCAGGGTCATATTTCCTCACCACACACTTTTACTGGTTTCAAAGAATTGCTTGATTTTGTGTCACTGCATCTGTGACATATATGTCTGTAAAGGGGAGACTCGTTGGGTACCCATGGAACCTAAATTCATTCACATATCTTGAGGTCAGAGGTCAAGGGACCCCTTTGAAAATGGCCATGGCAGTTTTTCCTCGCCTAAATTTAGCATAATTTTGGAGCGTTATTTAACCTCCTTCCCGACAAGCTAGCATGACATGGTTGGTACCGATGGATTCATTAGGTTTTTATAGTTTCATATAATGCCAGTATCTTCACTCTAGCTTTAAAAGTGAGCCAGCTACAACCTCTGAAATATAGAATAGCGGTTAGTCTAACCATTTGGCAGCACCTTCGCGGCCCACTAGGTGGCTCTCTGAGGCCCACCTTGGGGCCCCGGCCCAGTGGTTGAGAATAGCTGAACTAGAGCGCGTCAGTCATGTAGTACATTTAAATCCCCATTTAAATTTTTATGTCGTTTTTTTGTCCTGTATTAAGTTGATACTAATGGCCTACTTAGGTATACATCCTTAAAATTCAATGAATCCCCCAGAAAATGAGCTTGTCTTCAAGGACTACAAGTTCTGTACGACCTGGCATATTATTTATTTCAAGATAATGTACACCCGAATCTCCCTTCGCTTTTGGTGAATGATCACAACCTCATTAACTTAAAACTACCTAATGTCACGATTCGGCAAACCTTTACTAAAGAATTATATCCTTTCTCTTCAAACAGAAATTCAATTCTAAAATGTTTCTCTAAAAAAGATGCTGAGAGTCTAAGATCGAAATTCTTAAAATTTCCTATTGCACCAAAAGCGAAGGAGGTTCACTTTAAGGCTCTCAATGAAATATACCCCTCTGCTTAATATATATAATATATCCCTCTGCTGAGTTCTTAAGAAATCGTTTTGGTTTTGATCACAATAACTGCTCGTTCTGTGATGAACACATTGAAACTACAGAACATTTATTTTATGAATGTATTTTTGCTAATGCTTTCTGGGATGATTTGCATTATTGGTTGTCCACTAAAATTTGTAATTTTTTCTGATCTAACAAAGGAAAATGTTATATTTGGTACGATTGTGAAAGATCCCGTTACATGACCTGGCAATTTATTCCATAATCATTCTTGGAAAGTTTTTTATACAAAAAAAATAGATTCCTGAAATCAAGACCAAATTTCTATGTTTTTCTTAAGGAGCTGTGTCTTTACTTTTCATCTCTGAAACATATGAAGAAAAGTAATGCTATGAAGCTTTCAATGTTAGTTGAGGACCTTAACCTTACAGAGAACCCCTATACCACTATTAGAACTATTCACACATTCACTTACCTTGTTTTTTTTTGTTTTTGTTTTGTTGTTGTTGTTTGTTTTTTTTTCTCTCTCTTCATCCACACTCTTATGCATTGTACGCCAATTTCCAGGCTTGTCTGTTCCCTTGTAGTTGTGGACTGTTCTGTACGATGCCATATTGTAATGTAAATTTCTCAATAAAAAAAAATAAAAAAAAGTTCTGTACGACGTGTTTCCGGTAGCCTCTTCACTCATACACGATCTTTGGTTGCACTCTCCCTTCCATAACCACGAGATGGCGCTCAAACACAGATCATCGCTTGTCCTCTATGTAAATCTGCTTACCTTAATATATCATCCACGAATAACTTTAGTATAATGGTGGATTCTTGAAGAGAGTGAACAAGCAACTGAGGACAATAAGCTATATGTTTTTAATTAATTAACTAGTTTGTTAATTTCAAGGTTTGTGCTCCGGAACTTTTGTTCGTAGTGTCTGCGGCACCACTACGAACAGAATTCACTGACGGACCGTACACAAACCAACGTGTGTGAGCTGACAACTGTCTCAGGATAAATGTAGATATCAGGTGATTACACAGCTTTATTACCCTACTAAATTAAATATTGGTGTTTATGTAATAACGAAATAGTTAAATATTATAATATTATATATATAATATAATATATGTATTACTGTAGGTGCATTGGACTAACACCGCACATGACATCCAAGTGTAAGTAATGTTAATAACTAATGTTATCAATATGTTAATATGCTATCATGTAAGGGAGAAAAATACAGTAGACCTGTGTAACGATTTGTGAGGTGAAATTAAGTTAATAATAGGCTACTTCTTTGCCTAACATGATGCATTTATTTATACTATTCTGTTAAGAGACCCACAATAGACCTGTTTTTGTCTTCTTTCTTTAGGGGGGTCCAGGGTGTCTTTAGGGGGAGATAGTAGGTCAGCAGTAGATGTCACATAGAAGTGGTGTACATCATCTGAAAGCTGGGAACCTGGAGATTAATTTGAGATGCAGCTCAGCACTGTGTGTCAAGTTGTTCTAGTCATAAATCCAAAAATAAATCTGATTTAATTAATAATTAAAATAAATTGTAAAAGTGTATAAGGGCTTAGAACATTATAATAGAACTATATGATGGCCATTCTTATGCACTATTATGTCTCATCAGTTGTTGCAGCAATCAAAAACCTTTGACATTTTTTTTCGCTGATTAGATGGCGAGCACTTCTGTTCTGGAAACTGCTCAGAAACCCCCTTATTGTCAACATACCTAGGAAAACCATCCATTCTCTGAATGCTCTCGGTCTCTAGTTTGTGGCTGTAAAGTTTCATGAGACTCTGATCATCCTAGAGGTCACAGCAGGTCATTATATACAGTGAGGTCAAATTTTTAAAAAAATGGTCTCATTACAATGAAATGGCTACTATGGGGACTAACATCATCACAAATGAATACAATTGGGCTCATTGGATTCACAAGAGTCTCAGCTTTACAGTGATACCCAATTTATGCAATTCCAAGACTGTTTAGGGACCCCAGTATGCAGAAATATTCAAATACATAATTTTTTAGAATAGGCGAAAATAACTCATTTATACTATGTTCAACAAATTGCATGGTTTTTGCCCAAAACTGCATGTGATTATCATAAAGCGGGCATGTATGTAAAGGGGAGACTCATGGGTACCCATAGAACCCATTTTCAGTCACATATCTTGAGGTCAGAGGTCAAGGGACCCCTTTGAAAATGGCTATGCCAGTTTTTCCTCACCAAAATTTAGCCCAACTTTGGAGCGTTATTTCGAGTTCTTCCCGACAAGCTAGCATGACATGGTTCATACCAATTGATTCCTTAGGTTTTGTAGTTTCATATGATATCTGTAACCTGCTACAGCCTCTGAAAGATAGTAAAGTCGGTCGGGATCACCCGCAATCCTGCGGGTCTCAGAGGGTTAATTACGAAATTACATGCGTGTTTAAACACAAGACAGTTTCCAATGGTAAATAACAAATGTTCTGTATGTGGATTCTCTGAACTAAAGGGGTAATCTCTGCTCACATGTACACAACAGTAGCAGAGATACAAAGATTGCAGCACTAAGAAGCGTGTTCATTTACCCAGGATTTGATCTAACATGATGGATCCATTTTTTCATGGATCCTACTGACACTAGGGTTGATGTGCAAAACAAGACATTGTATCAGCAGTATTGATACTTTGGATATTGATCTGCCCGTCCCTAGTTGTGGAATTAGTTTGGCTGTAAATATTACCACTCCATTCCTGCTGTCAATGTGTTTGCTTCATCTATATTCATATTATTGCTTTTTCTTTTCAGGAGCACCTTCATGCTGATTGAAAAGGCCTGCAGATTTGGTGGACGTGTCAGGTCTTGTGTAGTCAAACCTTTGGCCCGTCTTTTCACCTGTCCCAGCAACATGGCCAAGAGCAAGTTTGAGTATGTCCGCAACTTTGAAACTGACGACACTTGTCTACGAAACTGCTACATTGTTGTGAGACTGGATGGGCGCAACTTCCACAAGTGAGTTTCCTCTCCAAGCTGAACAACTGTCATCTCTGTGAGGACATGAGTGATGTTGCAAATCAAGGATGATGCATCATTCTGTTGTTTTGAGTTTCTTCATGCGTTTTGTTTCAGGTTTGCAGAGCAGCACAAGTTTACAAAGCCCAATGATAACAGGGCTTTGGGCGTGATGACCCGGAGTGCTCGCTCTGTCATGGAAGAGCTGGAGGATATTGTCATCGCTTATGGTCAAAGTGACGAGTTCAGCTTTGTTTTCAAGAGAACCTCCACCTTCTTTAAGAGGAGAGCCAGGTACCACACTGGGTTTTTCCACACTGTGTCGATCAATGTCATTCCCACACATGCTTTTCACCCTTTTGACTTTATTTCTCCCTCTTCCTCCTCTGGCAGTAAGCTCATGACCCACGTGGCCTCCCAGTTCTCCTCCTCATATGTGTTCTACTGGAAGGAGTTTTTTGGGGAACAGCCCCTCTTGTACCCCCCCGGCTTTGATGGACGCGTGGTCCTGTATCCTAGCAACCGCAACCTCAGAGACTACCTCAGCTGGAGGCAAGCAGATTGTAAGTGCATACTGCTGTGCTCCAACTGTTACAAATCATGCATTTGACTTCTAGATGAATCCGTTCATTTAAACTGACGAGGGTAGAAGATGTCAGACTGTACTTGTGCTTTTGTGTCTTTCAGGTCACATAAATAATTTGTACAACACAGTGTTTTGGACTTTAGTACAAAAGGGGGGACTCACCACAACCCAGGCAGAGGATCGCTTAAAGGTGAGAGCGAAACACAATCTTAAGTCAGTTAATATGTTTTGGTAAAGGAGGTTGCACTTCAACAATGGGATTCCCGATGTAGCATAAAAAGAAGCACAACAATGTGATAGGGTAGCACAACCCAGATTTCAAAATCAAGTAGGACAAAAATACTAGCATTTTACTTGTTTAATTGGCTCACATCACAATACACATATGCTTACAAGTTTCGGCACGGAGCCTTCTTCAAAGCGTTTGAAGTATACAGATTCAGTTCAGTAATATACACAAGGGCAGAGTTAACACATTTAACTAATTTAATGTGTGTTTTCTGTGTGTACATGTATAGATGCATGTGTTCATACAAATATACTGTATGTTATAGTAATATCAAAGGGGAATACCACTGCTTTTTCTTGTTCTATAAATAACCAAATAAGAACAAGAGAAGAACAATACGATCTTCTAAAGACAATGAGCAAAAATATTTAGAGGTTATAAAACATGAATACATTTATTAAGACATAACACAGTCTACTCATATTGAGTGTTTCAATCTTGCTACAGATGAGATACAACATTTACTCTGTGTATTGAGTGTTTTTACCTGTAAGCCACGTCAAAGACAATTTTCCATTACCTTGTGATGGACGCTAACATTTTTCTGATACTCATTCACTTCTGGTATCCATTCCTGTGCTCTGTCTCAATTTGCGTACTTCTTGCGTACTTACACTTGCTATTTTGAGCGCATGAGTGCGTTGACACTGAGAAGTATGGCAAAATACAGTGCACCCGGATGTTGTACTCAAAACGGTCAAAACGTTGCACCCTCAACAGTCGCCATCTTTGCTACATAGCAGAAGGGGAGGGGCCACCAACCTATTTCAAACTTGTGAAAATAGCAGGCGAGGAAGCTGCAGCGGTTGCGATTGAAACGGCAAACACCGAGCTATACAAATTTAAGTTCCATATGTTTTTTTTCACTAAGTACCACTACACTGTAGTCGGATAGAAGCCATTATTGGGTTAATTTATCTATTTAAATTGAAATACTGCCGATACGGCATGATGTCCGTGGCTGACTATCACCAGCTGATCTACCGAGCTTCTGGTGAGTGCGCAACAGCCGACACTACGTCGTCGAAATTCACACATTACGTAAGTAAGTTCATAGTGTGCACAGTGTACTACATAGAAGTGTACTAACGGAAGTATCCAAATTGAGACACAGCTCAGGTCAAAGAGTTAGCTGATTAGTCAGTCATTTGACAGGACATTAATCAATTACAATATTAACAATCATGTAATTGCTTAAGGCATTTAACAAATAAATAGACCAAACATTTGCTGGTTCAGCTTTAAAATGTTTTCCAATCTTTTCTCTGTTTCATATCATTAAAAAATGCATACTTATGTGAATACATTGGCAAAAACAATCAACAAACAACATAGTTGAAGACATGACTTTGGGGTCTGATATTGAATCACTGATTATTTAATAAATGAGTCGATGAATGGAAAATATACTCAGTAGATGAATTGATAATGAAAATTATAGTTAATCACAGCTTCCTTTTCCTTGTTCCAACTTAAATGTATGTACTTCTGTAAACGTTGATTATATAACTATTTTTAATTTGTTATGTTACCAAGAAGACATGGCTCTGGATGTCTGGGGAGTTGAATGTATAGCTGTGACTGCAGTTCATTGGCCCATTTTTTGTGCGTATTCACACGGTCACCACACTATTTACTTGTGGTTTATTCCCATTGGAGATGAACACATGCCACTGTCACTGACCGACACAGCTGTTCTCTGGAAGTCTCTTCATTCTCCGTTGGGCTGTGAGGGGAAACTCCGATGAAGTGATGACAGCTGACAAGTTGTGGAAATGTTAATTTTGGCTCAATGTTACTGTGGGCAACATGAATCATTAACATCCCATCAAACCGTCATGCTTCCTGGTTCCTTTTATCACTTTAAACACATTTCTTAGGGAAAAAAATACTGTCCAAATCAAAGACGACAAAAATCATCTTCCTTATAGATCATAGCATCAATGGAGATCCGTACTCAAACAAGAAAACAATAATAAAACCAGCGGGGGGTGTAGTTATTTTAATGGTTTTGTTTGTTTGTCATTTTTGTAATATTTACATACATATGTCTTACTGTGTCATGTCTCCCTCCAGGGAACATTAGCTGCAGACAAGAATGAGATCCTATTCTCTGAGTTTGATATCAACTACAACACTGAGTCTGCCCTCCACAGGAAAGGCACCACTCTCATCTGGGAAAAGGTGAGCTGCTAAAAAGGGCTTGAGTTTGCACAATTATTACAGAGAAATTCACTCTGATAACTCCTACTCTGTTAGACATCTGTGGTTTTCAATGTGTTGATGAAGGGTTTTAAATCCCTCACCGCAGCCACGTTCCACCTCATGTCTCATCTACTTCTACTTTAGTCAATGATATGACATTTTCTCGACGTGGCTGCTGTGTCTGAACATACAGGGTTGTCTTTCTGCCTCAGCTTCTGTGCTCTGCCATGAGATTCTTCCTGTATGGTTGACAAATATCAGTAGAAAATGTTGAGTCTAGAAACAGTTTTGTGCGCATTGCAGTTTTGACTGATACCAAAACTTAACTTAGCTAAGCATAAAGACTTGAAGCAAGGGGAAACACTGTCCAAAGATAAAAATAAAACACCTACCAGTCTCTCTAAAGTTCACGTTATATCTTGCTTATTTGGTCCATACAGAAACAGAAGTGTAAAAACAACAACTAGGGCAACCAGATATCATGCCAAAGTGTGTAATAGACCGGCCTGTCCACCAGAGGATAGTGTGTCAGTGTCACGTTTTGACTTTCCAAGGTGTAAATATTACAGGCCTTTATGAAGGTGCAGTAGCCTACCAGCAGGGGGCAACAAAACCACTTAGTTAGGTTAAGGGAAAATGTCATGGTTGTGCTTAAAATAAGTATGTAAACTAAGTAAAATACGTACGGAAACATCATAACATCACTACAAAAAGTGTGACAAACATCAGTAACAGATGAGGAAAGTCAAGCTCTTGTGAAGTACCATTCTGCCATCTAGTGGCTCTTCTTTTTGTCTTTGTATTAACAGTTTGTTCTCAATTGACTGGGGAAATGAGTTATTTTTATTACAATTTGAATACATTTTTAAATTTGACCATATGGCCTTAGTGTGTGTGGTACATTCCCCAAAAATATGGCGGATATATCACACTTGAAACCATGTAGCCTATCATTTTAAAGAAGAATTTGAAAATGTAAATTGTTGTCGGGGCATAAAACCAACGATCTGTTGATCTTAACGAACCAAGACTCGATAGTCTCGATTTGGAGAATCGTGACACCCCTATCCTTTGAGTTACCTTTAATCGTACGACTCATATTCCTCATTCTTTTGTGTCCAGCGAGATGAAACGGTCACCAAACGCATGAAGCGACCCAACGAAGAGGAGAAGGACGTGGCGGTGACTCGCAGCAGGAGGAGGGTGCACGCCCACCACTGTGACATCATAGGAGACCAGTTCTGGGAGGAACACTCGGACATCCTGGAGGACGACAACTGCTAACGGCAGGAGAAAAATACTGAGCTGAGTCTAGCCAGAGCGGTTGAAGTGGACCCATACAAGCAGTGGACGGATGTGGATGAACGACTGTGTGTCAAAAAACACGCTGCCCATGAAGCATAATGCCCTTAAAGAGCTTTTTCTCAGACTTTGATGACTGACTTTGTATGATTCCTTTCTCACAGCCGGAACATATTCTTTCTTTCATGTATTAAACTTCTATCATTATGTTCCCTTGAAGCAGGACCATTTCTGTGTAAATTGATGATGATGCCTGTCATGCTCAAAGGGAAGCAGATGATTTCATAATCTTTTAGGAGCAGGATGTTGAGGACAAACACAGCAGTGTGAAACTGCCCCAGATACTCCTAGTCTAGTGCATGTAGCTCTACTAAGGTTGCTTTTCCAAAAATATATCCTCAAATGATATCATGAATGACATTTAAATACTACCATCACTTGATCTTTCAGCATGTTTAACATGATTCCTCTTGGCCCACTGGTTTTTGCTGTTTTTTTTTTTTTATCTGTGTGGGCATTTTTGAATCTCAGCTATCCTTTTTGCTCAGGAGTTCTTAATGTTTGAATTTTAATGCTTCAGGAAGCCCTTTTTGCAAAGTGTTCAATATCCTTTACAGTTTGTAGTAAGAAAGAGCATATCTGAGGCAGGAATAAGCAGAGTAAAGCAGAAACCAATACCTTGGCAGGAGCGAGTGGCCTTGTCTCGCCGCCAGGACACCATTTAGAGATGTGAATGGATTTGGCGGCCTGCACTGTCATCAGCGCTAAGAATACCTCACACACCCTGCGTACTTACACTCTATCCTTCTGACATGTGCTCCGTGGCATATTTATCATTGCACTTCTAAATGACCGGTCCAGTATGAATGGCTGCTGGAAGCCTGAAGTGGAAGAAGCCAACTGTATTTTGAGACTGTAGTAGGCTCGGTTACTGTCGGGTATTAGAGCTGTATTTTTGGTCTCCTGACCTTGTTAAAAAGCATGTCGCTTCTCTACTGTACTTTATGTAACCGGGGTTCAACTCTTCTGTTAGCATTCGGGATCAAATTATTTCACAGAAGACCTCTATCATGAGTTAACTAACAATTACACTCTTCATTTCAATTAAGTGAGATGTACAAAAATACACTGTGATTGCAGATGTTGCTCTTTTCTTAATGACATTAACTGTGTGCTTAGATCAGTTCATTTGGACCATTGCCAACACAGACAATGACTCGACATATGGCCTTATTGTATAGCAGGTATCTAAGCAACCAGAACGTGTTGAGGCAAGTGGAGCAGCTATTTAAAGAGAGCGTGTATTTACATGCAGGGTCTAAACTTAATCCTGTCGGGCTACCGGGTGGAAAAAACTGATGAAATATGCAGCACAACCTCAGTAAAATTGTACAATAATAGCTCTTTAAATATTTTCTGTCCACAGTTCTGATTGGTCACGTAGCCATGGAGACGTAAACTGTGTCCACATATTGTTCAGACTGCAATTACAAGCAACCGAGTGGGAAATAATGTTAGCGTAAGCCTTGGAGACAGTGTGAATTTCTGACAGCCTCAACATCTCCCACTTGTTGAAAAGAACCACAGAAGTATCAACAAACTGATGCCAACATGGCTGCAAAGCCACCGTCATTGGCAGTAACGGCTAAATACAATCCATTGTACTGTATTACAATCCATTCAGCTAATTTTAAAGGAGATATACACTGTTTTTATTGTTGTGAAACCGCTCCAAATAAATATAAACTCAGCAACAGTAGCTAATTAAGGCAATTTAAATGGTGCGACTATAAGGCTGGTAGTTGGGATATAATGCATGAACACTCCCAAGTCGTAATAACGGGAAGTTTAACTGTTTTTTTTCCGTCTGCTGACATTGTGTGAATGCAGCATTATAGTCAATTTAAAGCAAGGGTGCACGAGCTTTCTCCCTTGGACGGCCAAAACTCGAATGTAGTGGTGGGCCACAGGCCAAAAGCATACGGTTCTTTTTATCACTTTAAAAACGTGATTATCATAAAGTGGGCATGTCTGTGAAGTGGAGACTCGTGGGTACCCTCGGAGCCCATTTTCATTCACATATCTTGAGGTCAGAGGTCAAGGGATCCCTGTGAAAATGGTCATGCCAGTTTTTCCTCATCAAAATTTAGCCAAACTTTGGAGCTAAGCTTGCATGACATCGAACTGGGCCCCACTGTGGGCAGCCCTGATTTAAAGCAATCAATTGTACACATTAATATTAGTTTATTAGTGAAGAGGAGCACTACTTATGTGGTGAAAACAGTTGTATAATGTCTTCAGTGGTTTGTAAGTGGGAGAAGATAACTGCAATGATGTCAAAGGGTTCTGTTTGGATTTGGAGACTACACATCTATAATGGAAAGTTTGCGTTACACACCGAATATGTGGAGGGTTGTTTTTTTTTTAAGATGTAGGCATTAACCAGGCAGGGAGGGTCCTATAAAAGAAATGTTAATTGTTGCATGATGGGAAACGGATCCAGCATTTTTTGGAGCTTGAAGCACAATATAATGGCTTAAAGTGAGGATATCTCGGGCTCTACTGCTTCAATTTGGACCATTCTTTTTTTTTAATCTATCTCTTGTGAGTCCACCAACTTTATGGAAGTACAGTACTATAAAGCTGTAGTGCCCCTTTAAGAAATGATGCTGGAAAAAATGCAGCTAGTCCTTAAACAACCCCTTCAACTATGTGAAACTGGTTCAAAGTCTTTTTATTGGTATTCTGTACAAAATCCAATAAATCACAGAAATAATTGTATAAACAAATTATACCCCATCCCTATACCAATATTACTGCACCATTAAATAAGCAGAATTCATTTCATAAACAATTACATTTATACATATAAATTAATTAAATCCGATAGAAACATAAACGAAACATACACAAAACACAAAAAAAGATAAGTAAATTAAAAATAATAATAATAAAAAAAAAACCTAAGTATAAATTGTGAATTATATTTAATATGAGCACAGCAGTTTAAAACTTCAATGTCGGTTTTTTCCTATGTGAAACTGCCTCGTAGAATTTTTTTGATCATGTTTTCTTTCATCATTATTAGGAATAAAAAATAAACAAGAAGAATAATATTGTATTTTTCCTTTTATAATGCCAAAGATTAAGCTAATGCTCCATAAAAGTGGTCCACATGGTCTCCTCTAATCATGATTTCAGTGTCTTGTTGCTCTTCATCCTATCCTGTGTTTTCTTGCCTCACCTCAGTGGCTGTAGCTCTGTGTGTGTGTGTGATACTAATGAAGGGGAGGGGTTGAGAGACTGAGAGAGAGATGTGTGACTCTGCAAGCAGCATCTCACTGAGAGCAGCAGCAGCAGCAGCAGCAGCAGAGCAGCGGGCTCATCGAGATGTCGGCGTGTTTTCTCCATCTGATGTGAACCAGCCGGGCTCGTTTCTCCCTCACATTGATGTCTCAGTTCAGCAGATTCATTGGGAGCAGCTTGTTGTTAGGATGCGTCCAGGAGCTGCTGTGCAGTCCTCTCTGTATATCTCTCTGAGTCTCATAGTCCTCCTCCTCCGCTGTGTGGAGGCTGCTGCTGCTGTGTCTGAAGGAGCTGGTTATTATGGTGAGTCTGACTGGTTCCTGGAGCGATGAGGGATTTTTTTTACATGTCTTGGGGAAAACTGGATGGGTATTGTAATGGAATGTGTTTTCAGTTTAAAATGCAACGTGTTTGTTGGGCATGCATGATGTCAATATTAGTATGTTTTTTTTGTTGTTGTTAAAAATGCAAAAAATGAGAAATATGATTAAAAAAAGTTATTTTTTATAAAACGGTCACTATATTCCTGACTGTAGTGCATGAGACAGGTAATCTGAAAAAAAGAAAAAAAGTGCTTTGGTGTCCTCCGGTGTCCTCCTGTGTCCTCCGGTCTCCTCCTGTGCTCCTAGAGGCATCTGCAAGATTTCACAGACCGGGGGAAAACAACCAATCAGAGCTGATCTGGAGCCTTGCCGTTTCTGAGCAGCTGTCAATCACTGGCAAACTCCGATCAAATGGGCAAACTAGGCAGCGCTGATCAAACATGAGTCAATGTTGTCTATTTCTCGCATAATATCTTTTCAGAAACATCTTGTAGTGTACTGTTTAGCTGTAAAATGAGAAAGTTTGTGACCCAGCAGCCATGTTGAGATCAGTTGAAGAAATACCAAGCACCACCCACCAGCCGGAGCACACTTTCTCATTTTACAGCTAAACAGTACACTACAAGATGTTTCTGGAAACATTTTAGAAATAGACATTGCAGTAACAGAATATTGATTCATATTTGATCAGCGCTGCCTAGTTTGACCGTTGGAGTTCGTGAGTGATTGACAGCTGCCTTGGTTGAATGAACAGCCAATAGGAACGCTCTCTCTCTCTGAAATGACCTGTGATTGGTCAAAGTCTACAATATGCTGAAAGGTTATTATGGGATTTTTGCCCAATGTTGACAAAAATATTCTGCCTACTGCAGGTTTGAGTGCATATACTGCAAACCACCTATAACATGGTAATGTGTCATGTTTTTATTTTTCATCAGGAGAAAATAAGCAGGGTTCACTGAGGAGCATCCTTGATCACGTACAGAGTTATGAGATTACTTATCCCACATGGCTGCATCCTCACAGACAGAGGAGGTCTGCCAACAAAGAGGTGAGTCTTTAATAATAATTTTAAAAATGATAATCATCCTGGCATATGTAAATCAGCTTTTCTTTAACCACTTGTTGTAATCTCTGTTTTCCCTCCAGCATCCTGCAGAGGCTCAGGTCCTGATCTCAGTGGAGGGCCGGGAGCTCCAACTACACCTGGAGAAAAATGAGTGAGTGATTTAAAAAGTGCACTACACCTCCTTTATGTTTCACACAAAGAATTTAAGTAGGACTGGGCAATATATCGATATCATATTGATATCGTGATATGATACTTGATATCGTCCTAGATTTTGGATATCGTAATATGGCATAAGTGTTGTCTTTTCCTGATTTTAAGGTAAAGTGATGGGATTTGCCTTTACCCACTTAGTCATTATATCCACATTACTGATGATTATTTATCAAAAATCTCATTGTGTAAATATTTTGTAAAAGCACCAATTGTCAACCCTACAATATCATTGCAATATCGATATTGAGGTATTTGGTCAAAAATATTGTGATATTTGTTTTCTCCATATCACCCAGCACTAGAGTTAAGTAGTAATTAGGGCTGTCAAAGTTAATGTGATAATAACGCGTTAACATAAATTTGTTTAAATGCTACTAATTTCTTTAATGCATTATGCAACTTGGGATTTTTAATTCACCTCTTAAAAATCTGATGGGTCTTTCGGAGGTTATAGGGGGCTAGAAGCTAGAGTGAAGATACTGGCATCACATGAAACTAGAACAAACCTGAGGAATCCATTGGTACCAACCATTTCATACTAGCTTGTCGCGAAGGAGGCTAAATAACGTTCCGAACTTAAGCTAAATTTTGAGGAGGAAAAACTGTCATGGCCATTTTCAAAGGGTTCCTTGACATTTGACCGCAAGATATGTGAATGAAAATGGGTTCTATGGGTCCCCTACGAGTCTCCTCTTTACAGATATGCCCACTTTATGATAACCACATGCAGTTTTGGGCAAGTCATAGTCAAGTCAGCACACTGACACACTGACAGCTGTTGTTGTCTGTTGGGCTTGTGTTTGCCATGTTATGATTTGAGCATATTTCTTTATGCTAAATGCAGTACCCATGAGGGTTTCTGGACAATACTTGTCATTGTTTTGTGTTGTTAATTGATTTCCAATAATAAATATATAAATACGTTTGCATAAAGCAAGCATATTTGCCCACTCCCATGTTGATTAGATGATTACTTACTTGACAAATCTCCCTTCACAGTATATTTTGAACAGATAAAAAATGTGTGATTAAAGGCGATTAAATATTTTAATTGATTGACAACCCTAGTAGTAATGTTCTCTGGTAACTTTTGGTGCAGTTTAGTGCTCCCAGGAATACGTACCTAAATAAGACAAAAGCCCATTAAACAAATACAAATAGTCGCCTGTATCAAACTGTTCCCATGTGACTCTGATTGAGTCAAGTGAGAATATCCAACACTGTGTGTGTATTCTTAGACCCGTTTATTTGACCAGATGTTAGCTGTCACATAGACACATTTATAAGGTCACAGAGGGGGATGAGGGGAGGAAAGGAGGCTGATGGTTTTGGACGACACAGGGTCGACACCCGATCTGTGTTGCCTTGGGCAAACAGGAAGCAAGACTGTGCGTCTGCACCTCACATCCTGCAATCTGATGGAGCGGTTCCTGTCCAGTAACAATGGGATGGTGATAGGAAGTATCTCGCTGGTTTAATGGACAGCGTGGTCGCTGGGTGGGACAGCAGGGAGGCCTGGAGCTGTGGTGACCACAGAGCTGTGGTGTTGGATTTGAGCCAGCACCACAAGTGGAAAGGAAAGCTTTTATGAGCATTTTCTTCAAGTCCATTTTTACCATCAAATGTGTGCTCTCTCTGTCTGTCACTCATTCACTCACAGACACACACATTAACAGAGCATGACTCCACTGTGTCTGACTGAACGTCCCCTGAGGGATTTAACCCCCCCTGCTCTCCCTCCCCAGCAGGTGGTCACACTGTCAGATTTCCTCCTGGGCAAGGAATTTTAATCAATCACACACACTGTTTGTCTGCGTATGTGAGAGGCACAGAGAGACGAGGAAAGAAAGGAAGTTGCTTTGAGATAGCTTTGATAAAACGTTTTTGGGTTCCTCAGTACGAGATAGAGATGGTGTTAACTGATATGTAGAATTGCGGGTGGTTCTAATAGAGCGGAAATATAGAAATATATATTTTGAAACCATATTTGTGCAACCTCTCAACCGTTTCCTGGAACAGGAAAGCTGGTAACATTTCTTCACCGGTGCCACCCGCTTCTGCTACAGTTACAGTAGAAATAGTGAGGTGATGTTATTTGTCGTGTGCACAACCATTACAGCAATTGTGAGCGTTGGCAACAAGGCTCATATAAATATGTATAAAAAGAAAATCAAGCAAGTAAAACATAAGAGTAAGACATAAACATAAAATAGTGCAAACGTTAAAGTATGGGAATAAAATATATGTAAAATAAAATATAGTACTGTGGGAGACTGATGTAAAATGGGAAAGGTATTTATATGATTTGAAAAAAATGAATTATAGAAATTAAATTGTAATCATTTTAATGATAAAGCATGCAAAACAGGAGTTGAGAATTTTTTTTTAAAAGAAAGTTAAAATATAGCTTCATATTAGAGAAACACATCCCATTTTCTTTGCATTGATCCTTTAATGTGCTGTCTGAGAGCTTTATTGATGAGGGAAAAAAAACATTTAAATACTCTTTTCTGTTTCATTCACTTAAGCTTTAGCCTCTATTACTTGTACGCCTGTATGCCACAATTCACTTTAGGGACTGTACGAAAGTTATTAGGAGGGAAAGAGGGGGTCTTTTTTCTAAAGGGAGGGTAGTCTGAGATAATCTGGTAGAGCAGGTCTTTCAACATTTTCTCACTAGATTTATTTTTCATGTCAGCCGTCCCCTTGAGCTGCACAAAGCTGTCGCCTGTGATAGTTCATGCAGTCACTGACAGTAGGAAGAACTGTTAAGTTTACATTTAGTAGCTTTTGGTTAGGGCTAAATGATTTTGAAAAAATATCTAATTGCGGTTATAATCCTGTGATTTGAAAATTGCAGTGGGCCATATTGCGATTGTGATATCATTTAGATTAGTTGTGCAGCCCTACTTTTGGTTCAGAAATGTACTGGCTGGAATGTTTGGTGAACAGGACTCACTATATGTTCAATATGATTTCTAATGTGCAATTTGGTAGATATTATGATAATGACTGTAACATACTACGTTTGGTTAATTTGGTTAATTTGGTTTGCACCGTAAGTATATATGATTAAACGAGTTCAAAACTTTTATAGTATCTCTTGAGATATTAAGATAATATAAACCCCAATAATTTCCACACGGTCCCTTACAAAAAAATCGTTTTACAGCATTCAAAGAAAGAGCTTGCTGTAGACTCATTATTTAGTCTGAGGTTTACCGCCTCACCCCACCACCAGCCAGTGTTTCCCCCTTTCTCCAAGCCGAAATAGCCAATCCCACACTTGGTTACTGTGTTTTGATTTGCCCTAATGTGGAGAATAAGACGGCAGTTTGTGTCACTGAAGATCAATGTCTCATTTTGGAGAGAAGCCAGAGAAAATGCTGCCAGTGTCCATCTCTGTATCCTGGCTACTCCCTCGTGTCCTCATTGACCCTGCAACTGTAACTCTGAGTCAGCCGATAAGGAAGAACCCAAACTAGCTGTGAGACGGTCTTGATCTCGTCTTTCTGTTTATCCTCCTGTGGCATTTTACATCACATTTTTTCCCCCGCTCTCTCCCTTTTAATTCCACCTCATCTACTCTTCAACTTAATGTATCACTTAATCAAAACCTAGAGGAAGACGTAGCTGTGAATGTTTGTGGGTATCGGTCCTCCCAGTGGCTGGAGTACAGACTCAATCCATTTATGTCCTCCCCTGCAATGCTTGTCAATGTGTGTGTGGGTCTTTTTTGGTTTGTACGTGCATCGGTGTGAGTGTCTGCCTGAGCTTTTATCTTAATGAAAGGCTGTGGTGCGTCCATGGAGGGTTGATTTGGTTAAGAGCCAGGCAGCGGCTATAGTGCGTGCTGACTCAGAGTGCAGGAAAAGGGAAAGAGAGGGGGAGGAAACAGTGTAAGAAAATGAAGGATGGACCGGAGGAGAAGGGTTGAGGTGAGAAAAGTCATGGAAAGAGGAAAGTAGCGACAGTTGGGGTCAGTTTGGGAGTAATGTGCGTTTGGTTCAGATATGAATCGTGTCGCTTCCTCCTCTGCACGACTTTCTCTGCTCTTCTGTTTAATGCCCTTCCTGCACACCCTTAAGTGCATGAACCTGAATTAAGCACTCCCTCGGGAAAATGTACGCATCATTGTTCCTCGTCCTCACCTCGTATGTCTTCCGCCGTCCACTCTAACAACGAGCACCCCCATCCTTTCTCATTTCTTTCCTCCCCTCACCTCGTCTGATGTTCCCCAGGGCTCTGGTGCAAATATACATCTCCCACGCGCCCTCCGCGGTCAGGGTTTGGGAGACTGTGTGGCCACACGCAGACAGACGACACACACACAAACACACAGCAACCCAAAAGAACACAAACAAGACTGAAAGCCCAGTCCTGATGGATGGCAGGTCTAGGGAGCAGAGAGCAGGGATGCATTCGCTTGTCCTTGTTTCTATGTTTAGTCTCACGGTGGCTCGGCCCTGTCTGCTTTGATGTCTTAATGTAGGCCTGTGTGTTGGGGAAACACTCACACACACAGCTTCACACAAGGCCTCCCTGTGCAATAAAAGCCTCTTCATCATCCGTTGCCGAGCGGTACTTTGACTTTGCGTCAGCTTTCTCCCCCCTCCACCACAGGCGTGCGGTGATGTCATTTGATACTATGAGAGAATGCGACCCACTGACCCTAATGCATTACCCCGCGTCCCCCTCCCGTCTCTCCCCCCTCCACTATCTCCCAAGTACATTAGCATTACTCCCCCACCCCTCCTCTCTCCCCTCACGAGGCTGAACCGAGGCCTTTGTCTCAGTCCTGATTCAGCCAGTATTGCGCTCCTCAATCACAGCATCTGTCTGAACACTGGACCACATCCAAACTCTGCGGAGTGCTCCCCGCCGTCAAACAGAGTCTTGATTTGAAAGCTCTCACAGCTTTTACCAGAATATAATTAAACTCAAGGGTTTGGCATATTCCAAGGGCGTTTGTGGTTTAGACAGACTTTCTTGTCGAGAGTTGAATGAGAATTCAATTTCCACTTTTACGTCTGTACAGTTGCAGCTTAGCTTAGCATGAAGACTGGAAACAGGCGGACTCTCTAGGTAATATGCCACTTGTTGCTGGACCAGTTAAAACCAATTTCAATGTATTTTGTCATAGATGGGTTGAGTAAATTAGAATTTTCATTTAATTTATTTATTCATAAGGACAATACACATCAATCTACATTTCTGTAAATGTGCCAGTGTTAGTCAGCTGGCATCATCTGCCGTCCTTTTGCGAGATGTTTTGAGGTGATGGTTAAAATTTACACAGAAGACAACAAGACGCCATAAAGACAGCGACAGCAACAAATAAGCATTCTCAAGACAGTGCGCGAGCCATACAGAGCAACAGGAAAACAGCAAAACCGTAGTACAATAATGCAGCATCAATATCCATTATTCGGTACATGTTGCCATGCAAGCGACACAAATCAAGCAACACGGATTATAACCATTTTTGACACATTATTGCAGAGCAGCAATAAGACATATATGGCAAATAAGGCAATCATAATGTTGATCTTGGTCAAATGTTAAAACGTCAAATGTCACTTTTTCATGTCAAAACATGAGCTTTACTCCACTTTCACTGATCAACATACTGTATACTCCTATTGTTACGTACATAAAAACAGTTTGCAGAGATGAGCCAATGACTGCATGTGCATTGCAGTTGTCCTCATACTGTTATCACACAGTTCATGATCCATTTACTTGAACTTTATTCTTTGTTTTTTTTTGTACTACTCGAGACACTGATGAGTCACATTGAAACTAAACTGTTGGATCGCACCTGCAAGTCATTTAGGGTGGTTCCTGTGGTTGCATTGCATTGTTGCATTGTTGCATTTTTCATTCAGTTCATTACGGTTTAAATAAACCAGCGGTTGGTAAAACCACAGTGGCTGTGGCATTATAAAGTCATGTCATATAAGTTATTTTCAGTGCTTAAACAGATGAGACATTAACTGTATTTAACTTTCAATAGAAGAGACAGTAGCCATGTCTGAATGTGACAAATATATTGCTAGGTTTTGACTTTTAATCAGCATTTTTAGTGATTTGGAAAAACTAAAACACTAAAAACTAAGCTGGTATTTATCCTTCAGTAGTGGCAATGGCTTTGTTAATGGCATGTTGTGTCTATAAGTCACATAGCTGCAGGTTATATAGTCATCGTCTGCGAGTGTACACACAGCTGTTGACTGGCATGGGAGAATGGAGGAGAGAAAGAGTCATTATGTGTCTGTCTCCTCGTGGAAGAAGTGATCCTTCCTGTATATTAAGGACTGTATAAAAGCAGCAGAGTGAAGCTCAGTCAATCATCGGCCACTCTGCCATTAATTCTGCCTGTGAGAGCGACAGAGAGGGTTACACAGATGAGAGGAGAGCATCATGGGAATATTTGGGGAGTTAGAGAAGCAGGAAAACTAGAGGAAGGCCAGATATAAATACGGTTAGAAGGTCAAATCACAATACAGTGGGGTTTACCCCGTTTAGGGTGACATCAGCCGGATACATTACCACTGAGTGATCATTTTTAACTCTTCTCTTAGACTGCTTGTATGTGTGTGTGCATACAGAGTCCCTCTCTCAACCCCCCAAACCCAAGGGTGGTAATCTGTTAAAGGGTGAAGCAGACGTTTTCTGCTTTGTGGCTGATTGCATCAACAGGCTGTCATTGTTTCAAGAGGCTTGTCTCCTTCAGGGCATCTGACGGGGGAGAAAAGAAAAATCCCCATCTTCCTTTCATTTGTCTTCGTCATCCTTTAAAGGAATAGTTTGACATTTTGGGAAATGCGCTTCTACTCACTTCCTTACCAAGAGTTAGATGAGAAGATTGATACCCCTCTCATGTCTGTGTGCTAAATATGAAGCTACAGTCTGCAACTTATTAGCTTAGCTTAGCATAAAGACTTGAAACCGGGGGAAAGAGTTAGCCTGGCTCCCTCCAACAATAACAAAATCCATACTATCACCTCTAAAGCTCATTAATTAACACATGATATGTTAATTCTTTAAAGAGGACCTATTATGCTTATTTTCAGGTGCATACTTGTATTTTGGGTTTCTACTAGAACATGTTTACATGCTTTAATGTGCTGCAGCACCTCTTTTCACCCTCTGTCTAAAACGCTCTGTCTGAGCTCCTGTCCTCTCCTTCCGAAAAGCCCAGTTTGCTTTGATTGGTCAGCTGGCCCACTCTGTTGTGATTAGTCAACCGGACCAAATTCTTTGGACTCCGCTCTAACTAGCTTTGTTTTTGAGGACGCGCCAAACTAGCCGCTAGGCAAAGTGTGTTACTTGGTGACATCACCGTGTTACAAAAGAAAAGGCGGGACTTCAAGTTCAGTGTTTCTGTGGGGGAGAGTAACTCCCTTTGGCATGGACTTTTGGCTTTGTAACTTTGCAGACCTTTTACATGCACAAAAGACTATGTAACACACTGAAGGAAAGGGAAAAAGCACAAAAGCATAGGTCCCCTTTAATACGTACAAAAAGCTGCAGAGTCACTGCAACCAGAGACAGGCTAGCTGTTTCACCCTGTTTCTTATGCTAAGCTAAGCTAAGCTAAACTAAGCTAGCCAGCTCCCGGCTGTAGCCTTATTTTTAATGGACAGATATTAGAGCGGTTTTGATTTTCTCATCTAACTCTGCAGCAAAAAAAAACAAATTAGTGCATTTCCCAAAATGTTGAACTATTAATTTAACTTCACTTCACTGATTTGCACAAATTTTTGTCCGGCAAAGATGAAAAAGGAATTATTAATACATAGCTACTGTATTACCCTGAGGTAAAGCCACAAGCTGGCTAAGATGGAAAACAGATGAAAATGCATGATAAATAATATAATCTTAGTGAGACATCTTATAGGTCTGTCTCATGTTTATTTGAGACTTAAGTGAAGTCCAGTCTTTCAACCAGCACCAGCACCATGTAGGTTTGTCTACAGCTTGATTTCCCTGCAGTTACATCCTGTTTGATGGATCTGAGTTTGACTGTGGGGGGAGATTTAGAGAGACGGAGCAAAAGAAAACCAGCTGTGAGGCAGGCAGAGTTTATGAATGAAAACAGGAAGAATGGATTGGGACAGAGCTGGAAGGAGAAAGACAGGAAAACAAGCATCTGTACCAGATCTAAATATTGTGCCGGTAGGCTGACAGAAGTTTGACAGAAACGGGCCGAGTCTGAAGACACTCATTCAATCACAAACACAGATGGCGAGTTAGAGGAATGTAATGTTTTACCACAATAAAATTAATGTGTCTCTCCGTATGTGTATGTTTCGCTGATTTATCAGCCTGTCCTGTGCAGCCTGTAATGTATACTAATGGATAAATTCCAGTAATTGAGAAAAAGAATAGGGGGACATTAGTAAATAATAGCCCTGTCAAACAAATGCAGTCTGGACATACCAACAAACTTAAACTCTTAGCATATAAGTTACCATCACTTTCTTCAACTAAAGAAAGAAAAAAGGGTCATTTGGGAAAGGTACATATGGATTTTATTACAACACTTTTCCACATCATTCTTTGTATCTCTTATCTCTGCGAGGATCTTTGTCTGAATCTTTAAAGCGGTCTGGTTTTGTAGAGTGTCTCTGTCAGAGTGAATGTTTTATGAGCTGTGGGCTGCTGGAGAGAATCTGTCTCCTTCTATCTCCTCTGTCTCCTTCAGCTTTTACTCTGCACTTTTTTCACCACTGTCCCACCATGATGTTGCTGTTTCAGGAGATCGAACGTCCGACGCTACATATACTCTTTTGCAAATTGTGTCTGAGTTTGTGCTGTCTTTCACCAGGCAGCTATTGGCCCCTGGATATCAGGAAATATGGTACACTCCCGATGGAGCCCGCAAGTCCTCCTCTCCTGCCAGCACTGTAAGTCTATATGAGACAGTTTGATGCTCTTAAACTGCAGTGGGGGAGCTATAAATGATCATAGAAGAGAAATAGATATCAATGCAGGTGATCAAATCCTTTGGCAGGAGGATAACAGTCAGTATGGACATAAAATACTACCTTTTATGCTTGCCTAACAAGGTCCTCTGGTTGAATGACGGCCTGTGTTGAGCTTTAATTGTTTTCTGTCTTCCAGGGACACTGTTTCTACCACGGGGAGATTCTGGGCGTGGAAGGCTCAAGTGTTGCTGTTAGCACATGCTCAGGACTGAGGTAAGTAAAGCTCCACCATGGGCTGTGTTCATAAAGTTTTCAAATATTTAGAGTTGGTCCCAATAGTGAAAGACATTTCTTAGAGTTCTAAGAAGTCTCCCATAAGAATAAATCCCTCTAAAAGTAAAAAGCTCTTCATGAAGACAGCTCCTAACAGTTAAGAGGACTTTCTGTAGCTTCAGTTTTTTCAGCAAGGGAGTAAAAAGCTGCAAGAAAGGGAGCCAAGAGAAAAGTTTAGTGCTAAAAAGCAGGGAGTTAGTGCTAGAGAATAAATCATGGAGGGATGGTGTTTGTGATTGATTTTATTAAAGATGGGTTGGCACCGCTCACTCAATGAATTAAAGCTATTAAATGCTAGTTAACAGCCTCAGTTTATTTGTTTTACAGCTGACGTGACATCACTTTAGGCCAACAAAACCGAATTAATGGATACATAGTAGTTTTCTTACTGTTTTCTAAGTCATCGATAGAATACCTGTCTATATAACTTACAGTGAAGTTACTGTTGTTCAACATTTCCTATTTTGGTCAACTCGCCAAAATAGACCAAAATATTGTCCAAATGTTTGCGCCATTTTCACAGTTCTGAACATCACTATCTTTCACGTTCATACATGTAAAAAGCTGATTAGAAACTCTATTACATTTATACCTGGCCAAGACGTCGCCTTTTCAGAAGAAATCTATCTGATAATCCCCTTCCCAGTTTACAGAAACTCAAGTTCTCCTAAACACAACATTTAAGAAATTACAATGTAAAAAACCTGCAGAAACCTGAATGTAATCCAGTTATATAAGTGCAAATGCATTGGTTGCCATTAGGGCTGTCAAAGTTAATGTGATAATAACACTTTAACGCAAATGTGTTTTAACACCACTAATTTCTTTAATGCAACTAGCAATTTTAAGGTTGAAGTGGGCTCAGTTTTAAAACAAGTGAAGATAGTGGCATCATATGAAACAAAAAAACAAAACCTAAAGAATCCATTGGTACCAACCGTGTCATACTAGCTTGTCATGAAGAAGGCAAAATAACGCTCCAAACTTGTGCTAAATTTTGGCGAGGAAAAACTGGCATGGCCATTTTCAAAGCGGTGCCTTGACCTCTGACCTCAAGATATGTGAATGAAAATGGGTTCTATGGGTACCCACGAGTCTCCCCTGTACAGACATGCAGATGATAATCACATGCAGTTTGGGGCAAGTCATAGTCAAGTCAGCACACTGACACACTGACAGCTGTTATTCTGTTATTAATCGTGATTAAATATTTTAATCGATTGACAGCCTTAGATACCATATTAAAATCCATGCAATAAATTGAATGCATCATGGGCAACCACACCTCCCACTAAGCTGGGAACCCTTAATATGAATTTTAAGGCTCTCGGAGAGAATCCTCAGATTGTTTGTGAACGGGATTTTGTAGATGAAAAGAACTAAAGCCTGCACAACCGTCCAGCCTGTGATCAAACCCTGGCTGAGTAGATAAGGTGACAGGAAACAGTCTCTTGTGCAGTCCAGTAGGTTAGTAGGCCATTGGCTCCAGAGCTGGTTCATTGAGGACAGCTCACTATAGTGATCCTGTGTTTTCTCCTGGTGTGGATCCAAGACAGCTGACCCTTCCTGTGAGAAACGCCGACAAAAGAGAAGGAACTGGAACTCTCTGGCAGAAATCGTAGCCACATGTGTGTTTTTGTGGGTTCAGTGCTCTGCATCTGGAGGACGAGTGAATGAATACGTCCTACTTGATTTTAGATTCTCTGGAGGAATGCAAACGCGGCATAGAAGGACATTTACATGTGGGCGTCTGACCTCTCCAGATGTTTTCTACAGCTGCTTGACCCGCTGCTGAGTGCATGCTTGTGTGTTTGTGTATAGACGTCTGTGTATCGCTCTGTCTGCTCCAGCTGATCTTCATTTGTAAACGGCAGTAAATCGCTTGAGACTCTTGGCTCTGCTCCACCCATCCGTAAAAACCACCATAGCCAAATAACAAAAATCCTAATCTGACATGCATGTATATATTACCCACGCTTCAGTTTGACAGTGCAATTAAGGATTACATTTAATCTGAGGTTTTAAGATTTATTTACAATATTTGCAATAGATTTCCACAGTGTGCAAACAGACAGACAGCAACATCATTGATCCACAATGATTTCCTCCAGCCATGATTGGATGGAACCATTAGCAGTGTCTTGTTTCCCCAGGGGCCTGATTTCTCTGAACACGAGCGTCAGCTACCTGATAGAGCCTCTTCCTGTTTCCACGGGCGCACAGCAGCACGCTGTGTTCAGAGCCGAGAGCCTCCATCTACCCAGAGGGAGCTGCCTGCATCACCATGGCAACAAGGAGCACGAGGAGGGGCTTGACGACTTCATCCATGGAATGATGTCACCGCTGAGCGTGAGGGTGAGTTGGGACAGGATGAACAGTGATGCCTGACATCTTTTGCGACTTTTACACAAAGCAGGACAATGTCGTCTCCACATATTCTGAATTAAACTGTTCTGTCTCCATTTTCAGGAGAAAAGAGACCTGAGCCAGAATATGAAGTACGTAGAGCTGCTGATAGTGGCAGACAAAGCTCAGGTGAGGACACACTTTTTAACCAGACAGGGACATTTTTTTTTTATGACACCATTAAATGGGAGTGCAGGATGTGGCTCTGTGTGTGAAATCAGCTATATAGGCAGAATGAGATCATGATACTTACACACAGCATCATTTTTAATAGTCTGTTATGAACTAGTCCAAAGACATGCAGGTCAGGTTAACTGCGGACTTAAAATTACCCGTAGGTGTGAATGTGAGCATGAATGGTTGTCTGTCTCTATGTGTGGTGTCCTGTCCAGAGTGTACCTCGCCTCTCGCCCAATGTCAGCTGGGATCGGCTCCAGCCCCCAGCGACCCTTAAATCAGCAGTAGGTCGAAATGGATCAAAAATGATTTAAAAAAGTTATTTTTATAAAACGGTCACCAAATCCTGACAGTAGTGCATGAGACAAGTAATCTGAAAAAAATCATGTGCCTCTGTGTCCTCCGGTGTCCTCCGGTGCTCCTAACGGCATCTGCAGGATTTCACAGACCGGAGGAAAACAACCAAAAGAAGCCGAGCTGGAGCCTTGCCGTCTCTGAGCAGCTGTCAATCACTTGCATCAATCACTCCGATCAAGTGGTCAAACTAGGCAGCGCTGATCAAATATGAATCAATATTCTGTTACTGTAATGCCTATTTCTCACAAAAAAATGTTTTCAGAAACATCTTGTAGTGTACTGTTTACCTGTAAAATGAAAAAGTTTGTGACCCGGCAGCCATGTTGAGATCAGTTGAGGAAACACCAAGCACCGCCCACCAGCCGGAGCAAACTTTCTCATTTTACAGCTAAACAGTACACTACAAGATGTTTCTGAAAACATTTGAGGCGAGAAATAGACATTACAGTAACTGAATCTTGATTCATATTTGATCAGCGCTGCCTAGTTTGACCGTTTGATCAGAGTTCGCGAGTGATTGACAGCTGCCTCCGTTGAATGAACAGCCAATAGGAACGCTCTCTCTCTGAAATGACCTGTTATTGTCAAAGTTTCCCGTCACTGGCTAGATTTTTTAAAGCCTGCCCAATGAAGCCAAAAACATTCATGTATGGATGGATGTTATGAGCTGTTTATATGCAGTATTAATAGTATATTCCTGCCTTCCACAGTATTGTAATAAACTTAAATATAGAAAACAACGTCAGTAAATTGCACCCATTGCTCTATTTAGAGCTAGTTATGGTAAATATAAAGCTCTCATTCACATCCTGTTTGTTGTCTGAAGTCCCCTTTTGAGGTTTGGGAAGTGTGGGTGTGTCTATGTCTGTATTAATGTGGTTTATGTCGTCTGCAGTTTGAGAAGCATGGGAGTAGTCTCGAGAAGACCAAGCTGAAATTACTGGAAGCCGCCAACTTGGTCGACAAGGTAACGTCTGATGTGAAACGTGAAAACCACAAACAGATTCGTCAGATTCATCACACCTATATTTAGTAGTGACATGAAGTCAAATTCAGCATCTGTGACTCTTCCTGTCGACACCCACAGTACTACAAGTCTTTGAGCATCCGCGTGGCGTTAATCGGCCTGGAGGTGTGGACCAGCCAGGACATGATCGGCGTTTCGGACAACCCTCACAGCACTCTGGCAGCGTTCCTGTCCTGGAGAAGCAAACAGCTCCGCACGCTCCCCAACGACAACGCTCAGCTCATCACGTCAGTGTTTCTCTCTCCCACTAATTTGTCATTCTTCACCCTCTCCAACGATAGTGTCCCCCACCCCTATCTCCTCTAAACCTCCCGTCCCGTGGGGGTAGATCTCTCAATTGATTTTATCTTCATTGCATGAGACAAAAACCATCACCAGTTGTATCCCAGTGGGCTGTTGTCCAGCTGGAGCTAATCACCAGTGGTGTTTTGTGTCTCCAGGGGAAAGGGGTTCCAGGGCTCCACCATCGGGCTAGCTCCTCTCAAAGCCATGTGCTCCGAGTACCAGTCTGGTGGAGTGAACACGGTGAGAGACAAGAGTCTAAATAATCCTCTGTGTTCTCTTGAGTAGAGAACCAGATGGGATGGCTGTAGCTCAGGTGGTACAGAGGGTCAGCCAATATTCATTTAGGTTAGTATAGTGGAACGCCAGCATGATGACAGTGTCTCCAAAATGCAATGAGAAATGTATAACATAATATTAGGGCTGTCAAATAAATATTTAATCAAGAATAATCGCATGGTTGTCCATAGTTAATAGTGACTAATCACAAATTAATCAATTAATCCATTCAAAATGTATCTTAAAGGGAGATTTGTCAAGTATTTAATACTCTTATCAACATGGGAGTGGGTAAATATGCTGCTTTATGTAAATATATGTATATATTTATTATTGGAAATCAGTTAACAGCACAAAACAATGACAAATATTGTCCAGAAACCCTCACAGGTACTGCATTTAGCATAAAAAACATGCTCCAATCATAACATGGCAAACTGAAGCCCAACAGGCAACAACAGCTGTCAGTGTGTCAGTGTGCTGACTTGACTATAACTTGCCCCAAACTGCATGTGATTATCATAAAGTGGGCATGTCTGTAATGGGGAGACTCATGGGTACCCATAGAACCCATTTTTATTCACATGTCTTGAGGTCAGAGGTCAAGGGACCCCTTTGAAAATGGCTATGACAGCGTTATTTAACCTCCTTCCTGACAAGCTAGTATGACAAAAATCGCAAGTTGTGTTAATGCGTTAAAGAAATCAGTTAGGTTAAAACGAATTTGCGTTAACGCGTTATTATTGCGTTAACTTTGATAGACCTACATAATATATTTTAAAATTGACTTTTTCTACAGATCTTTAAGTAATCTTTGACTCATCTTTTGAATATAGGACCACTCAGAGTCAGCTGTGGGTGTAGCTGCCACCATGGCACATGAGATGGGCCACAACTTCGGCATGAACCACGACAGCACAGGCTGCTGCCAGGCGAAGGCCGAAGATGGAGGTTGCATCATGGCTGCCGCTACTGGGTACGATACGCAAATAAGATAGACCAAATAAATTACAGTTATTAAACTAATAAGGAAGAAAGAAGACATTTGATTTCATGAAAAATTGTGTGAACCAAGTCTTACATACTGTGTTTGTGCTTCTTCCTCCATCACAAACCAGGCATCCATTTCCACGCGTGTTCAACAGTTGCAACCTGAGGGAGCTGAAGAGCTACTTGAGCTCTGGAGGAGGGAAGTGTCTCTTCAACTTACCGAACACCAGATCCATGTATGGAGGGCAGCGCTGCGGCAACGGCTACCTGGAGGACGGAGAAGAGTGTGACTGTGGAGAAGAAGAGGTGTGTTGTGTCTCTTGAATGTTGCAGTATATATTTTCCTTGTCTGTTTTTGCCAGGACTCATGACTCTAAACCTTTTTGTTTTAGGAGTGTACCAGTCCCTGCTGTAATGCCAACAACTGCACTCTGAAAGCTGGAGCTGAGTGTGCCCATGGCGTCTGCTGCCAGAACTGCAAGGTACTAACATCTGAAGATCATCTAAACAAAGAGAAACAGAAAAATCCTCCCATGAGTGATGTGTCCCCGGGGCTAATGCTCACTGCACACTCACTCATGAACACTGTAGCGATTGAATTATAGCCCTACAATTAATTATTTCTTCACATCTCTTGTCATCTCTTCCTCCTCTTCATCTCTCTCTGTCCAGTTGAAGAGCCCAGGTGTTCTGTGTCGGGCCCCCTCTGGGTCTTGTGACCTGCCGGAGTACTGCGATGGGAAGGCGGAGTCTTGTCCTGCTAATTACTATTTAGTGGACGGCACATCGTGTGCAAACGGGCAGGCCTACTGTTACACCGGCATGTGTCCGACCCTGGAGCAGCAGTGCCACTCTCTCTGGGGACGAGGTGGGTAAACTGAATGCTTATAATCCATAAATCTTTTTCTCCAAATGGAGGTATATATCTATATATATTTTGATTACATGTAGTATATACAGTACAATAGGCAACCTCCGGGTCTGAAAAGTGAAGCCAATGCTGAAGTGCCTTAAACTTGCATTCTTTCTAATAGCCAGCAGGGGACGACTCCTCTGGTTGCAAAAAGAAGTCTGATTGTATATCAGCAATGATACAATATAGAATTTGTAAACTAATAATTTCATATTATACAAACTAATGATAAAATAACATGAATTTATAACATTACTAATCATTAGTAAACATTATTAATTATCATTTGATTGTTAACAGTTAAAATAACTATTAACTAAGTTTAATTAACTATCAATTTGCCATCTATAAATGATGGTTATTATAAAACCCAGAATTTTAACCATCAAACAATCTCACATTGTATCTTTAAAGCAGTTAAACATCCAGTGCATGTTGGAGCAGATATGCTGTGTAGAGTTAGAGATGAGTCGTCAGTGGGTCGCAGGATTAAGGATTGTTATTGTCCATATTCACGTTGAGACAGAGCCTCCCTGGAGAGCCTTTGTAGTACCACAGGAGCCACACAGAACAGTAAGGGATGCCATCTGGTCTCCATCAGGTGGTCACATAACACACTACGCATGCATTTACTGCGTGTGTGTGTTATTCTGTGTGTATTTGCAGCCGTATTCATGTGCATTTCCTCTCCTTCCACCACAGATGGCTGTCCGGCCCCTGACCTGTGCTTTAAGAAGGTGAACGAAGCCGGGGACATGTACGGGAACTGTGGCAAAGATCTGTTTGGGAAATACAGGAGCTGCAAGGAAAGGTGAAGTTCAAAACATGTTGGTTCATTTACTCCCTCAGCTCAAGGAGGGCATCTACATAATTTCCTGTGAATGATCAGTCTCAACAAAACTGATGGAATCCCTTTTATTATCTCTGCCAGGGATGCCCAATGTGGGAAAATCCAGTGTTTGACCTCAGCCTCCAAGCCCATTGAGAACAACGCTGTTCGCATAGAAACCACCGTCAGAGTGGGCAACACGAAGATCCAGTGTATGGGAACGCATGTGTACAAGCCTGGGCTGGGGGACGAGGAGGGGCAGGGCGACACTCTGGACCCGGGACTGGTCTTGACGGGCACCAAGTGTGGCGATGACTCGGTGAGATTTACTAAATGGAATTTATTGTTGTGGCTTTTTGAGATGTGGGTATGTCTTTTACCTGTCAGAAAGACACATTTAATTGTTGTCTTTTACTAACTTTGTGGCCCCAATCTCCTACCACTTATAGGAACTACTTGATTCTCTAACTCTTTCTCTGTCTCTCTTCCTCACACCCCTTCTTCTTTTCACAGATTTGCTTTAATGGAGAATGCCGCAATGTATCTTTCCTCAGAGCTGATGAGTGCAATGCCAAGTGCCATGGACATGGGGTGAGTTTCTATATGTGTGTGTGTGTGTGGGAGGAAGGATGCTGGGAAGATGGATTTCCTAAGAGTGTTGGGGAAGATTTGGCTGCCAGCCCGCTATTATGAAAAGCCGGCAAACTTGGCAGTCGTGCAAGATGTATTTAGATCTTTTAACTTAATTAAAAGTAGTAATATAGCAAAGTAGAAATACTCCAGTGCATGCCATGCATTTTAAATACTGTATATCTTAAAGGTAGGGTTGGAAGTGATGTTCAAATACATTTTTGTTATATTTGCTGAGATTCTCGTTACATCCTGACAGCAATCAATAAAACAAATACTCTGATAAAAAAAAAATGAAGGGACGGACTGTCAGTGTTGCCGACTTGGCGACTGTCTGGCTAGATTTAGGACTTTTGGAGGTAGTGCTGCTAGCTACTTTTATTAGAAAAGAAATGGCTACACTGGGCTGGGTTTTTCGGTTGGATCATTTTTAAAATCTAGCGTACTCTTGCTAGTTTCTTAAGATTACCAACCCAAGCTTTAAGTAAACATACTGAAGTATTATCAGCAAGATGTGCATAAAGTAACTTGTCAGATAAATGTGGTGGAATAAAAAGTACATTATTTTTCTCTCAAATGCAATGAAGTTGAAGTAGCAGGAAATGGAAAACATTCAAATTATACCGGATGAGTAAATGCACTTTATAGGCCAGTTATAGGCCACCACTGAACCTTGGACTCTTTTCCACTTAAAATGATTTTGAAGTACTTCTGTAGTTCTAAAGTGTTATTTACTCCTATACCTGCATGTCAATGTAATGAATAGAAAACACATTTTGTAATGTTACTGCATAATATGTTTTTTTCTCCAGCTGTGCAACAACAATCATAACTGCCACTGTGACGCGGGCTGGTCTCCTCCTCTGTGTGACCAGAGGGGGTCCGGTGGGAGTGTGGACAGTGGACCTGTCATCAGCCACAGTGAGACTCTTCATTTTTTCTCAAACCATGCAACTTTTTTTTCATTTATTGGCAGTTTAGAATATTATGCAATGTTCTGACTCTTGTTTATTTATATTCCAACAGGCAACCTCCTCCCAGTCCTGCTGGTCCTCCCCCTGGTTCTCTTTTTGGTTCTGGCTGCTGTTGGGCTGTGGTGCTGCTACAGACATAAACTCCACCCACTGAAAACCTCCGCTCCATCTCCAGTGCCAAAGTATGTCATTCAGGAGTGTAGAATACTAATACTCTACATGACTGGTTCCCAACCTGGGGGTCCCGACCCCTACTACGGGTCGCCAAAGCTTCAGGGGGGGTCGCGAAGCATGCTTGATTGTAAAGGGTGTAAGACAACTTTTGAAAAAATATACAGTTGGCCTATACCTCGGCATTTCATTCATTTCTGTGAAGAAAACTAAAATAAATTATTTTTAGATTTTGGATTATTATTTAAGATATAAACAAGAAAAAACATATTGTATCAACAGTTCAGAAAAATAACAGGAAAACTGATGAAATATTCACAGGAAATAATCTGCTCAAAATTCATTCAAATCGCTTGTTTTACACAAACTTCCTGCAGTTATTGCGTTCACTATTTGGGTTTATTGTATCAGTTGATCTGTACTGTTATTGTTATGCATTGAGTATAATAATAAATATCCATAAAATATGTCACTAAGTCAGGGGTCGTCAGTTTACTCAATGATAGAAAAGGGGTCCCTTAAGGAAAAAGGTTGGGAACCACTGCTCTACATTATAGTGAACAGCAGTGTACTTTCTATGTTGTGTGGCTGTATAAATGATGGGTCTGTACTTCTGCATTTGTATTTTCACCCTCAGTTGTTCTGTCCCGGTGGAGGGCAAGCCTCTGTGTGCTGACAGTCATGTGAGCGGTCATGCCAACCCGACATTCTTTCTAAAAAAACAGGACTCAGACCATCTGGTAAAGAAGCCTATTATGACCCAGACAATAATGCCTTTCTCTGTTGTTTGTGAACATAAGAAGAAACTATTGAAATTTGTTATGGTTGCATTCTTCCACAGGGGAAACCCTCTCCTCGTCCGAGCCCATCTGCCTCAACTCGGTCCAGACATGCTATTGTGCGTCCGGCAGTTAAGCCTCCTCCCGTACCTGCGTACGCTGCAGAGCAGAGAGGGTCAACTCCTCAGCCCCAGATCCAGCCTCCTGTAGACAAACAACATTCTCCTCAGGGGTACACTCCACCTCCTGCTAAGTCTGCACACATCACCGAGCAGAGACGAAACCAGGCTCCTCCACCACCCTCAGGACCTCCACCTTTACCTTCCCTGGACGCCAAAACCCACTCGCAGCATTCAGCGGTACCAAAACCCCGTCCAGACCCCCCGAACAGACCTCCACCGCTTTGTCCTGTCAACAAGCCATCAGGGGTGAGTATTTTTTTGAATGTTTTTGAATAAAGACAGTTTTGCTCAAGTGAACTGAATGTGAAATATCTGATTTGTCATTTTTATGTAGGAACAGCAACCATTAACTGGCCTGCAGGTTACCACTAATGCCCTGCAAAGGGGAAAAGCTGCTTTGGCTCCATCTGCTGGACAGAAAAAGCCAAACAGGTAATTCATCTGGTGGCATTTTCTAATGTAAATCTATTAGGGCTGTCAATCGATTAAAATAATTTGTCGCGATTAATCGCATGATTGTTCATAGGTAATCCTGATTTATCGTTTTTATCTGTTCAAAATGTACTTTAAAGGGAGATTTGTCAAGTATTTAATACTCAACATGGGAGTGGGTAAATATGCTTGCTTTATGCAAATGTATCTATATATTTAATATTGGAAAAATCAATTAACAACACAAAACAATGACAAATATTGTCCAGAAACCCTCACAGGTACTGCATTTAGCATTAAAAATATGCTGAAATCATAACACGGCAAACTTGACTATGACTTGCCCCAAACTGCATGTGATTATCATAAAGTGGGCATGTCTGTAAAGGGGAGACTCGTGGGTACCCATAGAACCCATTTTTATTCACATATCTTGAGGTCAGAGATCAAGGGACCCCCTTGAAAATGGCCATGACAGTTTTCCCTCACCAAAATTAAGCGCAAGTTTGGAGCGTTATTTAGTCTCCTTCACGCCAAGCTAGTATGACATGGTTGGTATCAATGGATTCTTTAGTTTTTTTATTTTCATATCAGTATCTTCACTCTACCTTTAAAACTGAGCCTGCTACAACCTCCGAAAGATCGTTTGCGTTAATGGGTTAAAGAAATTTAGTGTTGCGAATTTGCATTAACGCGTTATTATCGTATTCACTTTGACAGCCCTAAAATCTATACAAACCCCTTGTTAACTTCTCTCTTTTTTTGCTTCTTTTAGAAACTAAGACTCAGGGAGACGTTGGGGACCACCACTGACATCCAATAATGGACTGCCTCAAACTGTCTTTTTGAATATTAGCAGATATGATGAATACTTGACACTCTGGGTCTGTGGATTACAGTGTATTTACACTAGAGGGGAAATGGTATAATCACAGCAAGTCACAGTACATATCACAATGAGTACATTTTATGTCTTAAATCTTTAAGATTTAGGCTTAGTCTGTGTTCTGTAAATTAGCCCTGTGTGTCTGCTTTCACAACAGCGAAAGCTGTGAATTTAAGAACGTTTTGTTTTGTTATTATTGTCCCAAAGGTTTATGGAAATGTGAAATTGTTCCACGTGTGCAGCAGTGTTGAAACACTGTTCCAGGAGTATTTATTCACAAAGAGAAATGAATGTTTACAATGTAGCCTATGTACTAAACATGGTGTCTCTTAAAGAGCATCAGCTGTAAAGGGATATCTTATATTAAGAAAAGATGCCAATATTGAAGTGCTTACGCTTCTTATGTGTGATTATGTGGGATTTTGACTGGACTAAAGGGGACCAGTGAAAGCCCTACATGCATGCTGTAGGTATATGCTTATGATGAGAGATACATGTCTGATGCATAGCAGGAATTGTTAGGGTTTTTTAAGTTTTATTAGTTTTGTTTTAATGATTTTATATTGTTATTGTGTTGCACTTTGAGCAATCTGTTTAAGTGTCAAATACTCACCCCCTGAAGGTGTTAAAGCCTGCAAAAGGTAAGTATTTGATGAAGATTTTAAGGTGACTATTCTAACCCACACTGACAATTCTGTTCTGTCACTGACAATCAGTGATGACGTCGTCTTTGTCCAGGGAAACATTTCAATTTCACATGGGTAAAAAAATATGAGCCATAGTTTTATTTACATGTATCAGTTAAACATCAAAATTGCGCCATAAATTTGAATCATTTTGCATGTTCGTCCAAAGATGTTACTAAAAATGTTGAGTGGGAGTTTCCTCATGACCAAAATGTTATAAAATCACTCCTCTATCTGAAAAGACTATGTTATATTCCTCTGAGAACTTTGTAATTACTGTAAGGTACTGTAAAAATGTGTGGTCCATTTGACTGCTTGAGGGATGACCTGGTTTTATCTGTAATATGGAAATACACTCTGTCAGCTGCCATGTTTTACCTTCTTATCAGACCTATGCAAACCCTGGCACTGTGCAACACTGTGTCTTCAACTGGAATACAAATAAACACATGGGAAAATAAAAAATATAATGATGTGTTTTGTCAATGCATGCGATCTTGTTCATACCAGGATCATTTTCTAGGTTCAAGAGCATACTCAGTAGCTTACTGAATGAGTAGCATCATATAATACAGCTGCAAGCAGCGATTCATGCACACCGCTACAACTTCTTCTAAATTCAGGGTAATTTTGATCATACATGGATAAAACATTTCAGAGATACAGTATGTTCTATTTTCTGCCGAATATTATACAGCCAAAGGACCTGCTGCTGCTCCTCACAGAACTGTAGGAATGTTAAACCAGTGTTTAAAACAGTGCAATTGAAAAAAAAAATTGTAATATATTTTTTTATTTGCTTCTTACTGATAGGCCACGGTTTGACTAACAATATAATTTTTGCAGCCATTATATATATATATATATATATATATATATATATATATATATATATAGGTATATACACACACATATTTTAAAAAATATTATTATTGGTTCATTTTATGCATTTATTTGACAGGGACAGTGGAGAGAGACAGGAAATATAGGGAGAATTTAATTTTAGTTTAATGTAATTCATAATTTAGCCACATGGGGGCAGCGCAACAACCTGGACACATCACATTATAAAGGTGATATGGAGACCGTGTTAGCAAACAGGTGCTTATTTTGCACATGAAGCAGGGAGAAAACAACATTAACATTCATCTGGAGACGTGTTTTGGCCACCTGAACAATGTAAGTCTTATCATTCCCTCTACTTTTAGTTGTTGCTGTTTTAGTGTCCACCTACTAAGTTACTGAGTGAAATATCTGGCTCCTTAACTACTAAATTGTGACTTCCTGTTTACCTGGTAACATTTGTTAGTTGCTAACTTGTCAGACAGGTAATATAACGTTACAGTGGGTTTATCAGAGCTTTTCCACTGAAGCATGAACTTTAAAACTATTCCAAAATTATTAAATTGTGGGCCTAAACCAAAACAATGAGCTAAACGATGCTAAAACGCTCTGTACAGCTGAGGGGAACTATGCTAATTATACTAAATAGTGGTTAGATGTGAACCAGCAAACTGGGGTAAACTCTCGCGAGATTGTTAAGGTTAGGATAGGTCGTCGGGCAGTGAGTCTCGCGAGAGTTTCTTGCAGATCTCAGATCAGATTTCGCAGTTTGCGGTCTCCCTTCTAGACATGACCATTATACTACAAGTGACACCTTTAGGCTATTTGTTATACCGCCATATTAAAATATACATACATTCACATGACTTCTTTGAGTCCCTTATAGGCGGAAGCTTGTTTTGTTGTTGTGTTTTTACTAGATGAGGCCTTTGATGTCAAAGTGCATTCCTCTACTTTTAAATGATCGATCACAAATCGATAGCGTATGCACAGTTTAGGTTTGATTGACACCCCTCTTAGCACTGCTGGAGATGCTGAAAGGTGCCTGCCCTTTAGATCTCCACATCCTTCACTGAGATGAAAGCTGTCTGATTTATTCTAATCAAAAGACTGCTAAATACCAAGGCCAGACCCCCTGAACCAACCTTCCTCCATCACAAAAACAGCCCCACACACACACACACTTTCTGGTGGGCTCTCTGCAGACTGCAGAGCCAGATGATCTTCCAAAGGGAGGTGAAGGTAGCTGTGACTCAGGGGGAGACGTGGCATTGGCAGGCAAAGGTTTTAGCATGAGGCTTAATTGCAGCCAGCCCCTCCTGCTGAGCATAATTAGTGTTAGCTAGTATGTCACTTCCTGTGGAGTTTCATTTATTAGAGATGATGATTGGCTGAGAGAGGTAAAACGCCAGGGTGACACCCCCGCCTCCCCTCGCAGCGGGAAGGGGGCGCAGCCAGGAGGGCAGTGAGGAGAGGATCTCACCTGCTGAAAGCTCCCCTGCCCTGTATAATGACCTAATTAAGCCTCACTTGTTTTCCCACTTGTAATGTTGATTAACACACTCAATTTTCTCTCAATCAGTCCCTCCTTTCTTATCCTGAGCTCCATCATCAGTCTCTTCATTAGTTAACACTTTTATTAGTAGTTTTTTTATTGCCGATGCTAAATATTCTGCAGAAATCACTCCGAAACCATTCACCAATACCAATTATGGCAACACCGGCTGATACATCAGTATCTATGCACCCTAGTAGTAGTATGCTTAACTATCACTTCCTCCAGGGGGTTTAGGAGTACAAATCTACATACTGATGTAATTTAACATATTTTGACTAAGCTATAGTTATCTGTTGTGCATTTTTAGTAAGTTGTTCATTTGATTTTGAGCTCCGCGGGCAGCAGCAGAGCTTGTGAAATGAGGCACTGATACAGAAAGTCGTTAATCATACTTTGACCTAATGAGGTCCAGCTGGGAAAATGCCCAGTCACCCTGCACACCTGCATTCTGCTGATTACACTCAAATTGTACCTGGGCAAAGCTGTGCTTAGCTCATAAAACTACATAATGGCTGTGTCTCGAATCCGTCCCTATTTGCCATAGCCTACTGTCTGTGCGTTCCAATACACATACTATTTAGTATGCCAGAAAAAGGTTTAGTATGTCCCAATACAGTACATAGTATGTCAAATGCATGTCTCATGTTTCTCTCTGCAGCAAGATCAAGGTGTGTGATCAAATGTTTTCAGAATCATTTTGTAGTGCACGGTTTAGCTGTAAAATGAGAAAGTTTGTGAACCAGCAGCCATGTTGAGATCAGGTTGAGATGGCTTGAAGGAACGCCAAGTACCGGTCACATGACCGGAGCACAGCCAATAGGAACGCTCTCTCTCTGAAATGACCTATGATTGGTCAAAGTCTCCTGTCACCGCTAGATTTTCTAAAGCCGTGACATGTGTTTGAAGGGAAACTTGGCTGGTTTTCAACCGGATCTGTGCCACTGCAGCGGAGCTTCCCACACTCATTTGCCCAGAACACACCAGCAAAGACCGGATTTTTGCTGGCGGTCACCAGGCAAAAAGACTTTGTGTTAGCTCCGTGCGCTGCAGCATGGGGGGAGACCGGGTGTCGTTCATCTGCATGTACGTAAGCTACTGCCCGCGCTGCAATGACATAGCCGGTGTATTCTGACGATGTATGCTGCCTTGTCGAAAAATAAAAAAAAAAGTCTATTGATTTTGATTACAAACAGGGGTACGTGTACTGTAAGATTTCAGGGTTAGCATATTTCGATAGCCCAATATCACCTATCACATAATGCACCCACTACATAATCATTTTATATTACACCACTACTCACTCCATGTATAGCCTCCTGTAGGAATATGGGGAGCATACTTTTTTGCATGTGCAGAACTGCTTAGTAGCACATCTCGAGCACATGTCAACCCACAGTTTTACACTTTAATATGTAAACCTTTGTTTAAAGTTTGTTTTGTGCTGCATTATACAATTAAATGGTCAATTTTTTATCGTTTAGATTAATTGATTCAACTAATCAATAAAATAGTCAATAGATTAATCAGCAGAAAATTAGTCGTAGAGCAAGCCCTAGCGAGATGGCTCACTCTTTAGCTACTTCCATCATCAGCTCCGGGAAAAAAAACAATGTGTTTAATTATTTTTTACCAATTACAATTACAATTTCTTTTGTGTGCTTGCAAAGCGTGCCCTGCCGGGAGGTTTCTATGTCACCAGAAGGGCTCTTGGCCTACATACAGTAGCTAGAGTACATTTGTGCACAGTAATCAGCAGGGGATCTGTCTGGCTTACATATGAGGTGTCTCAAGATTCAGGAAAATACACTTTTATTGAACATAATAAATTAACTTGCATCACCACACTGTTAATAACTTTACATATATTATGTTTCTTTAAGGGAATTCCGTCCAAATAATAACATTAATATTTCTGAGGGTCTGTCAAAATTGTCTTAGAGATTGACAGCTTTTATGCGTCATAGTGGCCCTGGTGCATAAGGCCTGCCTTCAGGAAGTAGAAAACAATCGGTGCATATGGAATACCAACTATCATTGTACTCTGAAGTACGTCTACACTCGCACACACTAATCTAATCACACTAATTGAGAGTTTAAAGCGCTCCTCTGGTTAGGGTGGTCCCGTGCGTGCTGCAGGTTGAGCCACCTCCAAGCTTTGAATATTCGCTGTTGATTAATAGCCCTAGTTTGCTGTCTGTAACGTTACTGTGCGACACTCACATGAAGTTGCAGGACTATTTTCCCTTCGGATAATGATAATACTGAATTTGTGATCAGCATTGCTTGCTTCATTGTTGACATCTACTCGGTGCTTGTTGTTATAATCGTTGTGCTGACATTATCAGGTGAGCTCAAAGTTTCTCGTTTATATGCTTTACTAACAGGTGTGTGAATTGACCTGGATATGAAACGTTAGTTTCTAAAGAGATAAGACAGAGCCCTCTCCTCTCCTCTCCTGCCTTACATCCTGAGTGTAGTGTGACTGATGCGCATTTTGTCAGCTCACATTGGGTTGTCTTTCTGGATAAGCTAGCAAAACCATAACCTAAAAGTATTTTCTCAATTTATTAATGAACAAAATGATCATAACAGGAGTTGTAGCACCTCGCCAGAACAGGGAAACTGGGGACCCCTTCTTGAGCCAGACCTGGCAGGGGAGCTCGCCAGTGAGCGTATGGTGGCCGGGCCTTGACACATTCGGCTTGGCTAAATCTACATGGAGCCGCCACCCTGTGGGTCCACCACTCGCAGGGATAGGTATTGGGGACAGGTGCAATGCGAGCCGGGTGGCAGGCAAAGAGGGAGAAGGGCTGGACTCTAGCCTTTCCAGAGTTGACCAGGGTGAGAGGTGCTGAGTGTGGGGATACTCATGAGCCCCCAGCTGAGCACTGCTGTGGTAAAGCTCTCCCTGGAGAACGAGAGGGTCGCCTCTATGCGATTGCTAGTCACTGAGAGGAAGTCTCTGACTTGTTTGTGCTTATGCACCAAAGAGCAGCTCGGAGTACCCGGCCTTCTTGGGTCTCTGGGTGGCATCCTGGAAAGGGTGCCAACTGGGGACTCTATAGTTCTGCTGGGGGACTTCAATGCTGGACAGACCTGGTAAACCCAAACGTGTAGTGAGTGTAAACTGGGAACATCTGGCTGAGGCCCCTATCCGCAAGGTCTTCAACTTCCTGCTCCGGAAGAATTTTTCCATGCATCCGGGGGAGGCTGGGGACATGGAATCCGAGTGTTGTTCAAAACCTCCATTGTGGAAGCGGCTGCTAGGAGTTTTGTTTGGAAGGTCATCGGTGACTGTCGTGGTGGCAACTTAAGAACCTGAGGCCGTCAAGCCCAGGGGTCTCCAAAAACAGCCGACAGGTACTGGCTGGACAGAGGGGCTGCAGCGTTTACCAAAGCAAAAACCTGGGTGTGGGAGGAGTTCGGGGAAACTATTGAGAAGGACTTTCACTTGGCTTCAAGATTGTTCTGTCAAATGACTCAGGAAGGGGAAGCAGGGTTTGGCTCAGGTTGTGTTCAGCAGGGGAGGAGAACTGCAGACCCGTACTGGAGATATTGTCGAGCGGTGGAAAGAGCACATTGAGGAACTCCTGAACCCGACCAACACGTCCTCCATGGAGTTTGAAGACTCGGGGGAGTAATTATCTATGTCCCTGGCTGAGGGTGCTGAGGTAGTCAAAAGCTCCTCTCTGGCAAGGTGCCAGAGGTGGATGACATTCGCCCTGAGATGCTGAAGGCTCTGGACATTGGGTTGTCTTGGCTGACATGCCTTTTCAGTATTGCGTGGAGGTCAGGAACAGTGCTTGTGGAGTGGCAGAACCGGCTGGTGGTTCCCATTTTTAAAAAGGGGGACTTTGAGGGTGTGCTCCAATTATCGGGACATCACACTGCTCAGCCTTCCCGGGAAAGTTTATTCTAGGGTGCTGAAAAGGGGACTCCGACCAATTGTCAAACCTCAGATTCAGGAGGAACAATGCGGATTTCTTCCTTCCGTCGTGGAACAGTGGACCAGCTCTTTACCTTCACAGGGCTGTTAGAGGGGTCATGGGAGTTTGCCCATCCAGCTGACATGTATTTTGTAGACTTGTAGAAGGTGTCCCCCAGGGAGTCCTGTGGGGGTTACTGCAGGAATATGGGATACCGGGTTGTTGCTACGAGCCATCTAATCCTTGTATAACCAAAGTGAGAGCTGTAAAATCAAACACTTTTCCAGTGAGTGTTGGCCTCCGCCAGGGTTGTCCCTGGTCAACGATTCGGTTTGTGATTTTCATGGACAGGATCTCAAGATGCAGCCGGGGGGAGGAGAGTGTCCGGTATGGGGAACTCAGAATTGCGTCTCTGCTCTTTGCAGATGTGGTTCTGTTGGCTCCATCAGACCGTGACCTTCAGCACGCACTGGGGCGGTTTGCAGCCGAGTGTGAAGTGGTCGGGATCACAGTCAGTACCTTCAAGTCTGAGGCGATGGTTCTCTGCCGAAAAATGGTGGATTGCACCCTCTGGGTTTGGAGTCACTGCCCCAAGAGAGGGAGTTCAATTAACTCGGGGTCTTGTTCACGAGTGAGGTTAAGATGGAGCAGGAGGTGAACAGGCGGTTCGTTGCAGCATCAGCAGTTATGCAGGCATTGTACTAGACCGTTGTGGTGAAGAGGGAGCTGAGCCGGAAGGCAAAGCTCTCAATTTACAGGTCTACTAGGTCCACATTGTGTGTCGCCGGAGTCTTCCACAAGTGGCTAGCTTGACAGCTGTGAGTACTAACATCAGCCATGTACGTTGTTCACGTTCATAATGATGAAGCGACAGACTGTCAGTGTTGCCAACTTGGTGACTTTCTCACTAGATTTAGGGAGCTAGTGCTGCTAGCTACTTTTATTGGAAAAGAGTTGGTAACACTGAGTTGGGTTTTTCGGTTGGATCATTTTTAAAATCTAGCATACTCTTAGTAGTTTCTTAATATTATCAACCTTAGCTTTAATGTTATTATTTACACCTGTGCTTTTCCTACTGTGACATGTTAAGATGTCTTCTGTGAAAAAGGCCTAGTAAAGTGAGCAAGGCAGATGTCAGTCACATGCTTGTCCACACGTTCCTGGTTTTATCAGGCAAAACAAGTGAAAACACCTGGGCTGCTGTACCACAGGCATGTAAGAGCTTTAAAAGGCATTTAATATGTCTTAAATATGGGATGGCCTGGATTGAACCAGTTGTTTACCAGTTGTTAGGAGCTTCAGGCCTTTCTACTGAAATTGGATAAAATCCCACAACTGCAGATTTACTGGCTCATTTACCAGAGTAAATGCCAGAGCCAGAGGAGGCAAACAGTACCGACTGGAAATAGTGGTCACATAGTGTATTTAAAGATAGTGTCATTAATGTTCACAGTTACTGTTTTGTGTTATTGCTGTAACCTTTAATCATTTCTCTATTTTTACAGTGAAGGCTCAAATTGCAGTCCAACAATGAGTGCATAGCTTTTTGCCTTCAGTGTTTATGGTCGGGTCACTACCCGAGGGACTGACGGTGGGTTATATAGTTAAGTGTTGCTCTGATTGAGGTACTTGCCTCTGGCAATAAAAGGTCAACATAAATGATTAATGAGAGGAAAATGTCATAAGGGAGGGGAGGGAATAGAAAGAGATTCAAGGTAACTTGGGGATGACTCCTACATCCTAAATGTTCTTCTGCTCTCTTTTTTTACTTCTACATTTTATCATGTCAACCATATATATTTAACCCCATGTAAAATTCGGAGTGTAGGTCATTGATTAGAGTGAAAAGTAGCATTATTTACTTACGTGGCTTCAATATTCAGCACAGTGGGGTTGCTGTTACAGTACATCAGACAGACAAATCGATCACAGATCAGCTCAGGCACAGTTTCCTCTTATGTCAGTTATCCCTTTAATTGTGAGGTTTTGACCTATCATGTGTATTCAGATCAATGAATAGAGAATTCCTTATGAGGCTCCCACAGAGGTGAGTCCACTGACACGACTCCATCTGAGTTCAGACGAAAGCTCTTTACCTCTAATTAGAACCCATGGCAATTCTAATGGATGCCCTTATGAAAATATATTTAATGACCTGATGTCAGCAGGAGACCATCCGCTGGTGTCTGATCCATCTAATTAAGACTCTCCTGTACATATGTGTGTCTGTGTATGTGTGTGTGTGTGTCACTGATTGAACCAATTACAAGAACATTCCCGACTGAACTGAACACAAAAAAGCTGCTGTGCTTCTATATTTTACCTCTAATCTATGACACCACAAGACAATTTTATCACACACAGGCAACATTTTTAGAATTGTCTTTATTGTAAACACTGGTCACTGATGCACAATGATTACAAAATAATCCCTCTCACAAAAAGAGGAAAGGAAAGACAGACTCTCACTGTCACATAAAAAACTGCTTACCTCACTATCATCCAAAGGTTTTACATTTATTTACATTTACAGTGTTAACATCTACCTCCAATTAAGATGCTATATTAAGATTTTTCATGCAGCACACCAGTCGTTAAAAACTTAAATTATTGGGAAGAATATTTCAAGAAAACTGTAATTTACAATGTTCATTCACCACACACTATACTGAATATATACACCGATCAGCCATAACATTAGGACACCATGGGCACCCTGACTGGTCTGCGGCTACGCAGCCCCATACGCAACAAACTGCGATGCACTGTGTGTTCTGACACCTTTCTATCGGAACCAGCATTCACTTTTTCAGCAATTTTGAGCTATAGTAGCTCTTCTATTGGATCAGACAACACGGGCCAGCCTTCGCTCCCCACGTGCATCAATGAGCTTTGGGTCTGACCCGGTTGTCGGTTCATTGGTTTTCCTTCAATGCACCACTTTTGGTAGGTCCTAACCACTGCAGACCGGGAACATCCCACAAGAGCTGCAGTTTTGGAGATGCTCTGACCGTCTAGCCATCACGATTTGGCCCTCATCAAAGTCGCTCACATCCTTACGCTGGCCCATTTTTTCTGCTTCCAACACAAATTTCAAAGTTCAAAATGTTCACTTGCTGTCTAATATATCCCACCCACTGCCAGGTGCCATTGTAACGAGGTAGTCAATGCTATTCACTTCACCTCTCAGTGGTCTTAATTTTATGGCTGATCGGTGTATATAGATATACTGTGTATCAAATTTACATTGTTATCCCTACCAGGAGCTATAATATTCAGCCACCAAAAGTCAGTTTACACTAATTATAATCTAGTTCTTCCTCGTTAAACAATAAAAACACAACAAAAGGACAATATCATGTAATGTTTATCATATATACAGATGATACTGCTCTATTTATAGTCCACTCTCGTATTGCACGCTGATTGCATGTCTTACCTTTGAATAATTTCATAAACACAGTTGACAGAACACAAATGATTTACGGTGCAGCACTCCTTAAATTAAGGTCAGCTGATGAAGCTGCTGCTGTCTGAGGACTGTACTGAAGATCAGCTAGAAGGTGGTTGTTATTTTTCCTCGTCTTTGCTCTGGTGCTCCCACGGCACAGGATCATTTTCATCTGTGTGCGATCCACTCTCCCTCTCGTGCCAGAACTGCTCCACATCAGGCAAGACAATCCCATCTTCTCTCTCTCCTTCTTGCTCCGGCTGGGGCTGAGCCTCTCTGCTGGGTCCCTGGCTGGAGCTTGACCGAAGGCCCCTCTCTCCTCCCAGCTGGCCGGAAGTCTCCGGTCTGGGGCAAGGCGACTGGAGAGTAGTAGGGTTGTGAGGTCCGGGTTTTGGCTTCAGAGGAAGTTGTTTGCGCAGGGTGAGGCGCCTCCACAGCCCCCTGTAGCCCTCTCTGAACTCCTCGGAGAGGGAGAGGACGATGAGAGGGTTCACCAGCGACAGAGAGAAGGTGAGCAGCTGAGCAGACAGGGTTAGAAGAGGGGGAAGAGAGGAGACGATGGGCTGAGCTCCTTCAATTTCCTTCTCTGCTATATGACGCTCCCAAACCCACACCACCCACTGTGGAAGCCAGAGAATAGCCATGGCCACAGTCAGGCTAAACAGCATCAAAGTGAGCTTCCTGGATCTGATCTGTGTGCGCAGGTTCTGAGTCTTGCTGGAGCGACGCTGACACTGGCAGTAAGCCCTCCAGAAATACATCAGGGCAAAGCTGAGAGGTGCACAGTAGACCCCCAGGGGGTATGCTTTGACGTACACAGCCATGAAGTCCCGGGCTTCAGGGGGAACCGCCAGCATACACACCAGCCCGCGGATTTCTCTCTGCAGTGTGGCAAACAGCCAGTGAGGGATAGTGACGGAGCAGGCGGACAGCCAGATGAAGAAGAACACCACCAGGGTGGAGCCCAGGTGGATGCTCACCTGCTTGGTGGGGTTGGACACGTAGCGGTAGCACGCTTTGGCCATGACGGCCACGGTGAAGCTCTTCGCTGCCATGCAGGACTGGAGGAACCAGTCTGCCGTCTTGCAGACCACCCAGCCCAGATTCCAGCTCGCTTTGGAGTAGGAGGCAGCCCTGAAAGGCACCGCGAACAACAGCACCAGTCCGTCAGCAAACATCAGGTTGAAAATGAGGGAGTTAATGAGAGAGAGTTTGCCCCTGTGAGCGTTGGAGAACAAGATGACCATCGCAGTGAGATTACAAGCCACACCCAAGACACAGATGACTCCCAGAATAGCCGGCACCAGGACCCTCAGCTCTGCGGGGTTCAGGTGTTGGTGTGAGCCGCGTTCATTGAATGGCCACTTGTCTATGGAGCTGTTCACCACTGTCGCATTGTTCCCACTCAACTTATCCATCTTGAGCTGATATGAGAAGAAACGATAAGAAAAGTCAGCCAGGAGAAGAAGAAAAAAAGGGTTCTGGGAAGAAGATTTCCAAAAAGTGAAGTGCTCAAAAGAGAGATTTAATAAATCTAGCAATACTACCACTCTGAATCTAAACCAGTTAGAATAATCGCATCAGAGAAGGTATCGATTGACGATCAATAATCACAGTGGAGCTCCTGTCTGTCCCCGGGTTTATCCTGAGACACAATGAAGCAGCTCCTGCGGCTGGTTATAAAGATGCTGTTTGATTGACAGCTGCTGTCCCCAGCTGACAAAATGTGCGTCGACTACAGCCTCACGGGGCCAATTAGAAAAACTCTGCATAATGTGCACAGTACGACAGATGAACGTATTGGATTACTAATTTGTGTAAATGTTTGTGAATTAATAACCATTACAGTGTGGTTTTCTTAGCATGAGTTAAGAGATACTAATGCTTAATTGCTGATGAACTATTTATTTTTTTTGTTATTATAGCAATGGCATTTTAGAATTTGTTACAAACAGTACATGAACTATAACATCTGAACCATCCACAAGCAATCCAAGTGGATTCTGTCATTTGTGTTTGTTGTGTGAGTTGATAAGGTGGGTCAGCAACCTTCATTTGGAAGCTGTATTTCTGCTCTTATAATGGTAGTATAATATGAATAAACATGAATAATCAAAAGAAAATTGTGACAGTGGCTAGTAATTTGAAATCAACCACCAACTGTGTCCAGTTGATGAAAATCATCCTCCCTTTTTTGCAGGAGCCAGATTGTTTTTACATGGTTTACTCTTCATCCACAAGAGGGCGCCCTTGCACCACAAGCAGCAATGAATCATTTGATTTACATTCAATTTAAGTCAGCGGCGTTAACAGAGGAGGTCCAACAACACTTTCAACTTGCACATCTTTATTCTTTTTTTATTCAAAGAAAGTCCAGTAAGCATAAAGACTGCATGGTAATTAATTGCATTTCAATACATTCTGAGCTATAAAAGGTTGTTTTTTTTGTTTCAATTAGAAGTGTCACAAAGGAGGTTGTTTAGAAGACATTACTGTTTAAAGGAACCACACTTAATAATTCCCTGATTTCACAGAGTTCATTTAGACCTTTGACTGCTTTTCTTGGGAGTTAAAACAAATCTGAGACAAATGAGGATCTCTAAACCGATCAGAGCCGAGTGCTGAAATACAAACCTGCTACTGTTCCATGTCACCCATCTTCAGCAAGAGGAGGAACGTGGACAGGCACCGCAGCAATCTTGATCAGAAATCAAACATTTTTAAACTGGCTACTTCTGGAGAAAGCTAAGTATCTTACTTGCATTGTGCCTCAGATGATCTGTAGATGTTCAAATATCAATATGCAGGCTGTCGGTTTCATCGGAATCAGATCCAACGCATGCAAAAAGAGCTAGCATTATGTTACGCCAGGAAATCTTCAATAATTCACCATGAAAAATGTACGGTTCTACCATCTACAGATCATTTTCAGCACAATCCAAATAAGCTAAAAATGTGGTAAGGAGTCTTTTTCTTTCCAATAGGGATTTTGCAAAACAAAATGTGGCTTTGTCGTGTCTCTTGCAAAACCACTGACATCAGACTGACTGCAATGTGATAAGAGCAACAATTACTTTGTACATATCACAGCGTCCTCCCCTGAACTCACAAGCATGTAGCCGGTGCTATACTGTAATCATGACTACATCGCTTCAAGCACTTTTTTTCCACTTAGGACCTCAGTGGAGCTTTTTTTTGTTGTTTTTTCTTTAAAGAGAAAGAGAAAAAAAACAAAAGAAAAATTCCTAAGTTAACATTTCATTTGAAACATTCACACTCCTGCCTTGTACTCAGTCCCCACCCCCCCTCCCTCCCGCTCCCACTACATCAAACCCCCACATACCAAAAGAAGGCACCACAGCTTCTAAACAGACTCATTGACCGAGCGAAGGACTCAATAAAACAACAGCATTAAATAAAAACCATTGACACAGCCTGGAAGGGCTTCATTCACATTACAGACTACAGCAGTCTCACCAGGGAGACACAGAATTGGTACTAGAAAGACTGACCGTGTTGTGTCACAGGCAGAGAAAATTCTCAGTTTCTGGGGTCAGACGTTAACAGTCTCTTCCTCTTTTGTAAGGAACTCTGCAGCAGGTTGCGCTGTCCAAAACGTTGCCTCAGTTCGAGGCCGCAGATGATCACATGCACTGTAGCATGAGCAGATTGAAAGAGAGGGGGCACTGTTGCTACATGACAATGAGCCACCATCATGTAAGTTAGGTTTCTGTCTGTGTGCTCTACTTTATGTTCAGTGGACCCACATCCAACCCCTTCCTCCAGGGTCCGGAGGGCTGCTACATCATGTTATTCATGCAGCAATCCTCTTCAGGATTCACCTCTCCAGGTGTCCGCATGGCTAAATAAATTAAATTAGAAGTCAAAATTGAAGAATGAAAGTCCATTCTCAATTTCGAGGATTTCCTCACGTTGTATCCAGGTTATATTGATTTCCTGCTTCCCAAAATTCACAGTCACTGGATACTCATCTCTGCACTTCTTCAGCAGAGCGGCAAAATACAAGACCGGCAGCAACAAGACAGGAAGAGGAGGAGAAGGATGTAGATCAGGGCTCCATCTCCTTCTTTCTCCAAACCCTAGCTCTCCCTGCAGCCCCCTTCCTGTGTGGGGGTCAGGGGTCAGCAGGGGCAGTTTGCCCTTTAGTTGACCTTGTCTTGGAAGATGTAGAGGTTGTTGGTGGCCGCTACAGCGATGATGTTCTCATGGGGGTGCCACGTAGTGTGAAGGATCTTCTTGCTGAAGTCTAGGCTGTCTACGCTGATCTCATCCTTACGGCGTTTCCCACCTACACACACCTGGAGGACAACAGGCGGGATGAAGAGGCGTTAAGATATGAGTGTGTACAGATTAAATTAACACAGATTTCAGTGATGTTAAAGCAGTATTTATTTGTTTTTGCCCACTTGGGGGCACCAGAACAAGCTGTGAAACGCAACATTTATATAATATCACCTCGTAAAGTAGATATGGCAAATATGTTACCAAAAGGTTGCCTATTGCAACATATTGTCATACAACATTTCGTATGATATAAAAGTTATTCCTAATTTCCTAGTTTTCCTACGAATGTCCAGTAACCTGTGACACACATGTCAATTTCCGCTCCAGTTTTTTCAAAATAAACTTCCATATTCACAGAAAAACAACTTGGTTAGGTTTAGGCAACAAAACTACTTGGTCTGGTTTCGGAAAAGATTGTGGTTTGGGTTAAAATAACACCGGAAGTGGTGTAAGTTTAGACATGATAAATACAAATTATTAATGTTGACTTTTGGTTTCACACGGTCTCCTTGGCGAAAGTCTGATGTTTTTTTCGACCCACCCGTCCACCCCGACCTCCTCTCGACATGGCGTTTGTCGTTCTTTATACTTACAACTAATGTTGATGAATCCAACTCTTTCTAAATAGAGCAATTCAAAAGACTTTCTTCTACTTAGGAAAAAGTTTCATATTTCATTTGTACATTTGTATTTGTCACATTCCTGCTAGTAATCACAGCTAGTACAGTACATGGATTTCACACAGTTCTGGCTTGTTGCAATCGCACTTTGTGACTGATAACTAGTGGGCAACCTCCGGTTCTGAAAGATGAAGCCAATGCGGAAGATTGCTACCACGGTCTGGGAATAGTCTGCGTTTACGTCTAACTTTAACCCTTTCATAGTGTGTTTTCAGTTCATGAAAGTTAATTGTAACATTTTGTCCGCCTAGAAATGTGTTATTCAGCATTCGGTTGTACTTAGCTCCACCCTCTTGTGTCACTTCTGGTTGCATGGTGACGACATCCACTTCTTATATACAGTCTATGCTGATAATGCAGGTGTATTTGATATGCATTTTCTGGATAATATCATAGTTTGATGTTAGCTTATCTATGAAGATTCCCAGTCATCAGTATATCTAAAAAATACAAATTTGAAGACAAGTGGAGGTATCGTTTCTAAGTTTTCCTCACTAATAGATATACCCTGGCAATATAAAACAAATCCAGCTGCCTTAAACACAGGACTTCCAGATATCAGGTAACCTGTTATTGATGAGCTGTGCCGTACCTTGCGAGGCTTGAGAATGGCTCTGGGTTTGCTGTTCTCCCTGGACGCCTCCAGTGTGACGTCACGTTTAGTGTTCCGGTCAAACATTCGGAAGAAATTGTTATAGGAGCCGGTCATTATGACGCTGAGGAGGAGGAGAGTGGAGGGGTTATTGAGATGCATGGATGGATGGATGGATGGATGGATGGATAAGAAATAACCCTTACCTGTCTGATCCATTCCAGACACACTCAAACTTGTCGAAGATGCAGTCATTCTCATACAGAGAACAAAGTTTGCCACGTAAATAGTCGTGAACCTGAAAAACAAAATAAAAACACGAATGTCTGAATTAGTTGGTTGGTCATGATCACACTTTTCCAGCATCTAAAGTTTGTCACATTGCCTTTCAACCATAAGCTGCACTGCCATATGCTCTAGTTTCAATAATCCCTCCAGACCTGGTGACCCACGCTAAGATGCTATAGGTAGCAGGTGGAGGCGGAGCTGGAATTGGACGGAGAATCCCTTGAGCCCAGCTGATTGCCTTATCAATCATGACCCTGCCCTAAAATGGCTTCCCCTGATCAGACCGTGTGGATCTGACCCCGGTGACCACACAGTGGGAGGTTTTGCCCTTCAGGTTGCATCAGCACCGCCACTATCTGTCTTTTTACGGACAGTCGGCTCAATAAGCCCTCCTGGGGTAATCGCCGTGGATGACACAGTTACAGATTGGCGGGGTGACAGTGAAACAGGATTATGTTGAGTGATTAGTCTGAAATCAATAAGTTTTGATTCGATCTCGGCCCTAACCGTTATTTAGGATTATCTTTGGAGCCTTCAAACTGTCAAGCAGGCACATAAAAGCAAGACTGAGGCTTACCTGGTACGTCTCTAGTGGTTTGTTCTCCATTTGAAGGTCCCACACTTTGACAGTGAGGTAGTCCCTTGTCATCAGGTAACGCCCGTTGTGGCTGAACTTCACGTCAGAGATGGATGAGATGATTTCAGAGAAAAAGGAGCGAGTGGAGGGATCCTCTGGCTCCTCAAAGTCTGCGAGAGAAAAAAACAAAAGGCGGTTATCTTCTGACAGAGAAAACACATTTTTCACCGCAGGAGGTCGCTGCTTAAAAGAGATGTTTTTCCTCCCGCAAGTCTTTTAATCATTCGCAGCGAGAAAAAAACAGATTTTGTTTGGGTGGTGGGGGCCGCCATTGGCGAACAATAACAGCCACAACTATGCCTGGATGCGGGGTTTGCCGCAGCAGCTGCATCTCTTCACGGTATTATTTCTGTGTGTGTTTAGGGAGAGAGTCGTGGGTCAGCATGCTGGGTAAATATTGGTTATGATTCATATTGATTCTGGCAGCTGCTGATCTGTGTGCAGGCCAGCACGCTGGGGATAAGAGCCAGGCATTCCATCGTTAGCTGTCAAGTTATTGTTCCTCCTCCTCCTTTTCCTCCCACCCTTCCTCCCCTCTCTGCTCTCCATCTCTCCAAAAAATGCCCCCACCATTCTCCCCCTCCTCCTCAGCCGAGGCCTGGAGAATCGCTCTGTGATGTGTCAATGGGGAGTCTAACAAGGGATGCTGCGTGAGGGATGAAAAAATGGGGGGATGAGGAAGGGATAAGAAAAACAAATCAATGTCAAAGTGCTGGGCCCATTTGGGCCCCGCTGGATTTGTGTGTGTGTCAGTGAATGAGTGTTTGTGTATAAGTGGGTGTGGGCAATATGTGCATGTATATATGCATGTGTGTGTGTCCCTGCCCTCCCTTCCGTCCCACTCCAGAGGTGTATAATAGGGTCCCTGGGGAGTCAGCATGGGGGCTGTTTGGTCCCTCTCTCTCTATCCTCGGGCTCAGCGCTTTGGCAATCCTCCCCTAGCCCTCCATCCATCCATCCCTCCATCCATCCTCAATCTAACGCTGACTGATACCAGCAGCCTCCCAGATTTACAGGTATGGGAGGGGATAGATTTTTATGTTGAGGAAGTTTTGTGTGTGTGGATGTCAAGGGAAGGATGTGCTGTGTGTGTGTATGCGTGGGAGGGAGGGCATCATACATCGCTCTGAGCCATACACCATTCATGCAGTGAGACAGTAGGTCGGCTGCAACAGACCTGTCCTGAGGCTAACGAGAGCACCTGCCTGCTCTGTGAGTGTGTGTTTATGTGTGTGCGCTGCGAGCACCTAATGGCACGTACATGTCAATATCAACCCTGTCTCTTACAAAATTACGT
>CAKALU010033428.1:10283-24760 GCA_916700995.1 Hozukius guyotensis | reverse complement strand
GCGTATGGATCTTCCACCTCTACTGAGGCTCCTGACGGTGTATTAAATGAATAAAGTGTAAAATTGCCAATATGTCTTGTTTGTTCCTTGTTACTGATAGAGAGTTCAATCATCCACCAAACAACTCAAAACAAGAGTCAATACCAACAGGAGAATACACTGTTTACCATTGACGGAGCATTTTGGCAAATTTTTCTTGGGCGCTACCCACATAATCAGCTGTGCTGCTCATCCCACAAATGCATGATCCTTACAAGTTGGACATCATTGCGAAGGTAAATAAACAGGCTTTCCAACGATGTAAAATACAATGCCAATTAGCATTGTAACAACAGAGAAATAATCGACCAAACACAAGTTTCCAAACTTTGTTTTTCCAGTTTATATTCCAAGTTGAACCTTCAAAGCAATTACAGAGTCAGATCTCTCTCCAAATGATGAACTAAAAATTGTAGTGCACCTTTGAGACGCATGAGGGAGTCTGAATGTTTGTATTGTTCTGATAATTGTAGCCTACTTATAACATTGAATCTAATATGAAAGGCTAGCGTACATTCTGTTTGTTTTACTGATGAGAGGAAAAAGACGAGAGCCTGTTAACTCCGCCTAAATGCATTTATTTGGTCTCATTTATAATTTAACATGTGTATATGTTTTCAATAACACACACGCATAAAATTAAGTTGTGATTTATCAAACGTATATCTCTTCGAAATGTCTGGTTTACCTACTCAAGATAATGTGAGGTGATGCGGAAACAGCAGTATAAATGGTCAGGTAGGGTAACGCACAAATTTGCTCTTCTCACGATTTATAGATAAGGTTTGGGAAACACAGATCTAGACAAACTGTCATGGGATTCTCCATATTCTAAACAGAAGTTGATTGTAATGTTTTATAAATATGTTCTGCTTTGTTTGTACAGGTGGTTCATGAGGACAGCCAGCCTTCAGACATAGTTTTTACTGTCCAAAGTCCTCCCGCCCTGGGCTTCCTTCAGCGGTTTCCCCCCAGCGACAAGCACCAGAACAACATTGGAGAACAGCAGCACCTCTATCAAGTACAGCCATCTGTAGGTTTAAAGCTGAATAACGTGGAGCAGGAAGTTGCTCCACTTTGATCTCTCAAAACAAGAGCAAAACTGGCCTCCCAAATGTTGCACACTGCAGCTTTAAAGTGTCAAAGGATTCACACAGAAACAGCACTTGATGAGTTTGTCTACTCCATTCCTCCATGCAGGCCGGCGTCACAGAGCCAACAAACTCCTTCACCCAGGAGGACCTCAACCAGGGATTGATCATCTACCATCAGCAGGCTGCAGGACGCACCAACGACTCTGTTCTGTTGGAAGCAACTAACGGGGTCACAAAGGTCGGACCTATCAGGCTGGAGATTGACATCATCCCCATCCTGCTCCCTCTACAGGTACAGAATGTATGCCTAGATGTTAGGTGAAAAAGGAAAGAAGAAAGAAGAAAAGGGAGATAAATTAATTTTAATTTTAGGAATGAATTAACTAGTTAGCCAATGTCTTCAACCAGTCAATCAGTACTATCATATGTCCTGCAGGTGTCTGACTTGACCCTTGATGAGGGGTCGTCCCTGCCGCTGACCACTGACATCATCAAGGTGGCCAATCATCACTTCTCAGGGATGAACTTCCTGTACCAGGTCATCGTTCCACCGCGACACGGACACCTGGAGCACAGCCGGATCCCAGGGATGCCCATCACCGCTTTCACTCACACTGAGGTTCGACTGTGCACACTGACCTCTGTGTGACAACATGTTTACGGTTGTTTTGCTAGTTGCTATTTGAGCAGGGCCGAGTTAGAATCAATCTTCTCTACCTTGTTTCACTTTCCAGGTGGAACGCGAGTACATCTCCTACATCCACGACGGCAGCGACACACTGAGAGACAACTTCACCATTGTGGCCAATCAGACGGAAATCAGGAAGCACAGTCTGCCCTGCACCGCTCACATCTACGTCACACCTGTCGACGATGAGGCTCCTGTTGTTACGACCAACAAGGGTCTGAAGGTGGGGAGTGACGATATACACCCACGGGACACGTTCATAAGAAGTAGACATGATGATTGTTTTCAGCCCAACTGAGGGAGTCTGACTGCATCGCCTTTATATACAGTTTAGGATTACTTCTATGTTTTGCATCAAAAAAAGGAAATATACATGATTAGGGAGTTCTCAACAAAACCTTTAATTGGGAAATATGTCAAACTAGACCAAAACATTGGCTGATATTAACTTACTGCAAATTTATGGGTATTGGTATACTGTATATGTTGGCCAATAACTAACAAAAATTGCAGTACAGAAAGGCCAAAGATATTTTAATAATAATAAACAGTCTTGCTATTACAGTTTGTTCAAGTTCCAATTTTATTCAGCACATACCTTGGTCACAATTCATTCATAACCAAATTTAAGGGATCCTTATCAAAAGTATTTGTTTGTGTTTATGTAAAAAAATATATACATATATATATATATATATTGGATGATATATCTTTATACAGTTTTTTCAACTCATATAACGATATTGGTTTTAGACTTGGTATTATTTAGTTTTTATTATTTTATCATTATGGTTACACTGAAAAAAGGTGCAATAACTTATAGTTAAAAGTAGTAAAATAGTTTTTGGGAAATACATTTATGTGCTATTTAATTAGATTGGATTAGTTCAGATGACAAGATCAATACTACGCTCATGGCTGTATGCGGAATATGAAGCTACTGTATAGAGCCAGCAGGCTATTAGCTTAGCTTGTGTAAAACCACAAATTGTTGATTATAAATTTCTGCTTGTGAACAAATTAAACAAACGAAATATAATGTGTAGGCGGCTTTCTTTACCTTTTGACTGAGCCAGGCTAGCTGTTTCCAGTCCTTACGCTAAGCCAATGTCCTTCTGGCTCGAGCTTCATTAGCGTACAGACACAAGAGTTGTATTGATCTTCTCATCTAATTCTCTGCACCAAAGTGAATAAGTTAATTTCCCAAATTGTTAAACTATTCTTTTAATAGCTAAAGTTAATAGCTTTCCTGTCCTTTCCTCCCTTCTTTCCTCTCGTTTCCTCAGGTGTGGGTGGGTTCAGTGACAGAAATCACCACAGATGATCTTAGTGCAGAGGACTCGGACACCCCTGATCCTGAGGGGCTTGAGTTCATCGTCAACCCACCCAGCAACGGCCACCTGGCCCTGAAGAGCGCCCCCTCCAGACACATCCTGAACTTCACCCAGAATCACATACAAACCGGACAACTGATGTTTGTTCACAGTGGTGAGTATATTTTGCTATAGATTGCTGCAGGAATGAGTCCTAAGACCCAGAAATGAGTTTGCATTTTAGCAATTTTGGTTCCCTCGTCTTGAGGCCAATGGGTTTTTCGAATGGGTATTGATAGTTTTGTGGTTAACACAAGCTTAAGAGATTTTAACGTTTTGTTCTATGACATAGGATATGTCAGTACATATCCCACTTGTGAATTTTGAACCTTTTATGTGTCTCAAAAAAGGCGGTTGCTAACAATTGGCGAAATGAGACTACTAAACGAAGTCATGCAACCGTGGTGTAGTTTGTTTATAGCCTAACGTTATCTTTTAACTTCTGGCGATTGCATTCACACTTCAAAAATCATAAAAGTGGTGTTCATTTGCGAAGATTATCTTGCTGAACAAAACTTGTAAGTATAATAAATGTGTATTTGCCACAGAGCTTATGTTCTGCAATAATCCAAAATCCAATAGAAAAACTCCATTGGATTTTGTCGAGGGAACCATGGTGACACTAACTTCCTGGTTGGCCTACAAAAACGCGTCGTCCTTGGAGCACTCCATTTGTAGTATCTTTTTTCTAGCCATTTAGACCAATAGATGAGTCTGATATAAATGAAGGAATAACCCCCCACCGTTTTCTTGATGTGGACTCTGTTTTTGTGTAGGTGCTTTATCGGGTGGCTTTCACTTCCAGGTGAACGACGGCATAAACTTCGCCCCTCGCCAGATATTCAGCACAACTGCCCACTCTCTGGTCCTGACCTTGCAGAGAAATCAGCCCATGCAGGTCTACCCAGGTAGGGTTTGAGAAGTTCTTAGGCTCGAGTACAGTAAATGTGTTTTTTTACATCTAAACAACTATCACTTCTCAACATGGGTATTCGGACCACTCTTCAGGGTCATGAGAAGATTTATTAGATAGAAAACTATTAGCATTGATGTATTTATTTGTTTTCCATTTTCTTCCCCCATTTTTGATGAAAGTGTTATATACCTTATAATTATTATATATAATTATTTAGAATACTTTGTAGCCTCATTCCTCCTCTGATTATTGATAAAAATTAAATCTGAAAAGCTAAATGTAGTGTGGTTATATAACAATGGCACTGGAGGGCATCCCTTGTTATGTTGCTGCATTATGTTTCTGTCTACACAAACACAGTCAGTGCCAGGCTGATAGTGCCACTTTATTCAAGAGTTAAAGATGCTATTGATAACATTGATAACATTCAGCCACTAAATGTCGCATTCTCCCTCCCCCGTTCCATTGCATTCACTTCACAACAAATTGTTGCCAGGCACTTACCATCAAACTCAGCCAGTTTTTTTCCACACTTACTGGCAACTTGGTCGTTGACAACCCAGAGATACCACATGACACCAACGTTGTTATACTGTTGGCTCACATGCCTTGTTAGAAGTGGGAACCAAACATTAGATATCTTAAACAGAGATAAACAAAACAGTCATTTTGGACCTGTCAACATTTTTTTAAATGATTCATTCACAATCAGAATTTTTTAGGAAAACCCATACTTTTATTCGACACCATTCTACAAGCTCTGTGGATGTATTATTTTTAAATATTTGTCTACATAAAAATGTTATCAGTAAGACCTTTAAGTGGTTCTAATCTGTAAACATACTCGCTTGTCAGTGGTCACTCTGGTCAAGGTTACATAAGTGAACCTGTTATTCTGATAGTATGGGACATTTAATACTGTAGTTGTTGATTTCTTTTTTATATATTTTGTATACATCTTCTTTCTTTCTTTGAAGCATGGTGATGTCTACTGATAATACATTTAACCAGGATCAGGATTGTGAGCTTTTCCTCTCTCAACCCTGTGTCTTTTTTTCACCTTTAAGGCTCTGTGACACCAATCTCTGAGCTGGAGCTTCAGGCCGTAACCAACGATGTCATCGACATCAGGAGAAACCACTCGGTGGTGTTTGCAGTGACCGCTCTTCCTAAACTTGGCAGCCTGGTCCGACGTATGCCCGACAACTCTACGCGAAACATTACTATGTTCACACAAAGCATGGTAGGGACGCGTGTGTCTTCGCAACATAGGAAAGCTTTTGTTTACTTCACAAATAAAAGGATGCCCTTTCTCCTTCGTCATTTCTTCGTCTCTTGTCTCTCAGGTGAATGAGGGAGTGATCTTGTACGATCAGAAGAAGCCGCAGTCGGTGGGATGGTCGGCCGCAGACGCTTTCTCTTTCACCGTGTCCTCTCCTCCCGCTTTCCTTCCTCCGCACACCTTCACCATCTTAATCTCCTACCAGGCCAACGAACATCACGACAGCCCTCAACACAAGACCAGACTTTTGAACAACGCAGGTACTGTAAAATCTCTCTTTCTTATTTGATATTTATCGTAGCAGGAAGAATATAAGTTCAAGAGGACCAATTGTGGTGTTTGTATCTGTCATTCAGGTGTTGTGGTGGCCGAGGGAGGCAGGGTGACGATTGACAGGTCTAAACTCGACGCCTCCAATCTCCTTGGGAAAGTTCCAGAGCCCCGCCGGAAAGACCACCGCATCCTGTACCGTGTGATTTCCCCGCCGCGCCACGGGGCTCTGTCTGTACGAGGATATAACCTCACCAGGTGCTTGGCTCCCTCCTCGGTGCCTCAATAAATTAACTGAACACTATCAAAATGACATAATCAAGGCACAAATACGTGATTTCAACACAATAACACAGACACTGCATATATCAGATTTTCTGTTTATGATTGTCAAAAACAAGGACATATTGTATTTTCACGTGTTGAAAATTCACTGCTGACAAAAACATTCACCAAACACTACTAGACAACCTTGCAAATAGAGATTAAATAATATTTGTTTTAATGTTTGTCTTTTCTCAGGAACCAACCTGATTTCTCTCAGGTCACCCTAAACAAGTTCGGCATCACATACGTCCACGATGACTCAGAGACGACGCGTGACAGCTTCACTTTCCGGGCCTGGGTGGCTCCTTTGGAACTCTCCTCCTCCTCTTCCTCCTCATCTGCTTTTTCCTCCTCCTCTTCCTCCTATTCCCCTCTCTATTCAGCCTCATCATCCTCCCTTTCGTCATTAGATGTGGTTTCTCATCGCCGTCCTAAGGACAGCCTGGCGGTGACAGAGACGTTCAACATCACAGTGACACCAGTCAACGACCAGCCGCCACTCATCAGGAGCAGAGCCCCGAGTATGAAGGTCGTAGTCGGAGAGAGAGTCATACTAGGACCAGACAATCTGCAGGTGGGCAAGTGTTAAGAGAGCAGGTGAAGCTGTGGTTCAAAATGTTTTATTTTATCAGTACAGAGGTCCTGATTTTCACAATTATTTATCGATCATTGGAAACTAAATTTAACATTTTACTCAACTTAAGTGCCAATATCAAACCAAATTAAATGTATCTTAATTATAGAAGCCTTTTCTTCTTAATGGCGGATTAAGGAGATTATAATATTAAAGGTGCTAAATGGGGGATTGGGAACGACTCTCAAGATGGCAACAGATGAGCCGGCAGCTCACAGCTAACGGTGCTAACAGGGAAAACACTACTGACAGACTTAACAGTGTTAACCTGGGGAAACCGAAGGGTGGGTGCTACGCTTCCGCGATCGGGACGGCGTTATCAGCTGTAACCGCTGTATGAGAGCAGTGCAGAGCGGCAGCCGTGAGCTAACCAGTGGGGCACGCTCACATGTACGAACATGCAATTAAAGGCACGCTCGGCCAGCCCAACACACACAGAGAAAGAGCGACTTCATTCTCTGCTCAGGTAAACATTACTCCTCTATATCTTTATAGAGCAAATAGCTGTTTGTTGCTATTTTAATGCTCTGGATCTCAAAAAGAGCACCTTGAAACATCCACATTAATCCTCCAGAAGTCATCAAGTCACAGTAATAACAGGAATGGTGATATAAAGTCTATTTTTTTCCACAAGCTCTTATAAAGATATTATAATTTTCAGGATAAAGGATGGGTTTTCTATGCACACCTTTTGAGATCATTAGACCAGCGGCAACAATACTTGAACATGAATGTTTACTTTGGGTGGAATGTTCCTTTTAGATAAAATTTGTGTCACTCTCCATGTCCAGGTTGAGGATCATGACACCCCTCCAGAGGAGCTGCACTACCTTGTGATCAGCAAGCCCAACAATGGCTACCTGACGCTGGGGGAAAGACAGGAGCCGGTGACCTCCTTCACCCAGTATGACGTCAACCACGGCCGGCTGCACTTTACACAGCAGGTGAAGGAGACTTTAATTCTTTTTTTTTACAAATGTGTGTGCATTAGGGTTGTCCATTTGAAGCCCATGCTGTATGTGTGTGATTTGTATGTGATTATAGAATTGTATAACAGCATCTGTTGGCAAAAATGTTTGCATGTCGAAAAATATGCATGTTGTCTACCAGTGTGTTTCGATACTGCCACAAGGGGTCGCCAAAGACAGAAATGTTCAAATCCTACAAATCAGGGGGTTTGAATTCAGTTAACCCAAAATCATAGACTCTAGTTTTTTTTTAAGTCCATTTTTCCTGACTTTCAGGTAGTCATTGATTCCTTTCTTTGTGTTGATGTCTTATAGTGTGCTATTAACCTTTTTGGTGTTTTCCTTGTATCCTTCCCTCCTGTGTTCCCTCTGTCAGGGAGAGCCCTCAACAGGTGTTTTCTACTTCAACGTAACCGACGGTCATCATCGTCCACTCTACAAACTGCTTAGCTTGGAGGTGATAAAGCCCTCCGTCTCCATGGTGAACAACACTGGCTTGTCGTTGGTTCAAGGCAGGACCGCCGTGGTCCTGACAACCAACCAGTTGGCGGCTCAAACCAACAGTCGCAGACAGGCCGACATCACCTACACGGTCACCGCACACCCTCGCCACGGACGCATTGCGATCAACGACCAGGAAGTCGCAACCTTCCGCCACGAGGACCTGCAGTTTGGCCGCGTTGTTTATCACATGACCGATCTCAGCGAATCGGAGGACAGCTTCCAAGTCTCGGCGTCAGCCTCGTCACCCGGAGTCGACTATGGAAGTGTACCAGCGCAGACGGTGAAGGTAACAGTGCGGCCGCTGATCTACCTGAGAGAGAAAGTGAGAGTGCCCAGTGGTATCGCTGTGAAACTGGGGAAAGCCATGATCGATGCCTCCGAGCTGGCGAGAATCAGCCGAGCCGACCCGGTCTTTGAGGTTCTGTCGCCGCCAAAACATGGAAAACTAGTCAGGGTAAAGCTTCTAGTATGGATGCAATCAATAATAAAAATTACAGAAATCTCAGTGAGTCATGTCACTATAAGTCTAATCATCTAATTTTAGTTCACTCTCTTTTCCACTGTCTGTGTGTGCATGTATGCAGATGACCTATGACCCTAACAAAGCATCAGAGGAGCTGAAGTCGTTTACGTTCAGAGACGTGGTGCAAGGCCGGGTTGCAATCGAGGAGACACTCAGCGACGGCAACAATAACAAATCAGCACTCACAAGAGCTCGAGGCCACGCCCCCGCCACACCTCTGAATGATTCTATCATCTTCCTGCTGAAGGCTGGAAACGTCCAACCAGCGAAGGGCGAGCTTCACTTCACCATCTTCCCCCACCACCAGATGCATCATGGTCCGGGAAGTTCAAATACAGACGGTGAACACACGACAACCCGTCTTCCGACGCATAATAAGACCACCACCGGAAGAGGAGGTGGGCGAGGGGGTTCCACGACGCTCGACGGGGTCGGGGTGGGTTTGCCCCCCCACATTTTGTCAAGTAAGAACAACAACAAGACACAGCACAAGGTGAAGCCTCACAGCCGCTGGGGGAACCACACACGCGGTGGGAGTCACGGAGGAAGGTCAGGGAGTCGCGCAGAGGGAGCAGGAGGGGGTCACAGTCACGCCCCACAACCCCACATTCCTTCCGTCTCAGACAAACACGGTCCGGCGATCCCTCCTGACGTACACCCGGTCCGCGTCGAGATCCTCCCTCGCCCCGCCTCGGACCCCCTACTCATTATCCTGCCGCTGCTGGCCTGTTTGCTCCTCATCATAATCCTCATGGTTTTGATTCTGGTGTTCCGCCGCCGCAAGGAGAAACAGGCCCGGCTGCGGCTCCTCCAGCAGCTCGCCGCGGTGGCGTTAACCACCGAGGGCAGCCCGTACCTGGGCCGGGCGGAGCGGAGCGTGGCTATGCCATCCGTGGTGGTCACCCCGCTGGGCCCTTCAAGCTGCCCTAACTCACCCAAGGTACCCTTAAGTCCCAGACGGAGGAGTCTCGCCCCTGGGATGACCTTCTGGGGGCCAGTTGAAGTTGACAGAGCAGGTGGCAATGGTAATAATAGAGGCGGCAACAGTATTGAAAGAGATAATGTCACTGCAGGAGTCAAGACCACGCTGAGATCTAGGTCCCCTACTCCGACTCTTAAAGACAACCAGTACTGGGTTTGATGGAAGTAATCCAAAGACAAAACTGTGCCTTAGAGGTGTATTTTTGGTGTGAAGCGTATAAATAGCATGTGTGTACTCTCCAGGGGACTTCTGTAGTCATCTAAGGCACATCTGACCTGCTATGAACTTTTAAAAAGAGGGCAAAAATATGCACATTTGTTGAAAAAATTGTTCCTTTTTTTTGTAGGAAACGAATTTAATTAATTTCACTGAACCAACTTCATCTGAACACATCTTTGTTGTAGTTAACAATGTACTGAAAAACTGTTATTTAATCTGCAAAACATTACCCAGCTACCTTGGAGGTGTGAGGTACGATTCAAAGTAAACAGAATCCATTATTACTGCTTAGGCAGCTGCAAATGTACTGTAGTGGCATGACATGAACACGACAACCATTAGTTCCTTTATGCAAAGATGTAAATACAACTGTGGCTGAACAAGGAAGAGAAACACAGACTAAGGTTTATTGCATTTACTGTAAAATATTTAATGCAGCTGAATTTTAAGTTAGCTCAAAAGAGTTAGTAGTGTACCTGGTAACTTGACACCTCTCACCTGCAATATTATTAACTGTGCAGAGTTGATGTGTTAGGCTACTTCTTCAAAACCGTGTATGTCATAGATCATACTGCCTGTTTGCACATGTGACTTAAGGTACTGTAAGCTTCCAAGTCCATGCATGCAAACTATTTTTTTTTTAACATTCCTTCATCCCCCTCATTCACCGCTCTGCTCTGTTTTCTTTGTCTGATGTTGTTACAGCTCAAGGCAGCGAGCTGTCATGTAAGCGTTTCTGATCGTCCATACAGTATTAACACTTTGAGACATAGGTGGCTTCCTCAGTTCTTGATTGACCTCAACATTTTTGTCACGTTTGACCCCTTTTATGCCAGCCTCTGTTTGCCACGCACTGTGAAAGATTTATTTTTAATAAAAGATATTTCTTTAAGACTTTTGTGCGTGTGTTGTCTCTCATGATCTTCCTTTTGTCTCTGTTAAAGGTCCAGTGTGTAGGATTTAGTAGCCTCTAGCGGTGAGATTGCAACCAACTGAGTACCCCTCCGCTCACCCCTCCCTTTACATGCTTGTCGGAGGACTACGGTGGACTTCAAGGTAACGTAAAAACACGAAAGGCTCTCGCTAGAGCCAGTGTTTGGTTTGTCCGTTCTGGGCTATTGTAGAAACATGGCGGAGCAACACGGCGGACTCCGTGAGAAGGACCCGCTCCCTATGTCGATATGAAAGGCTCAATCTAAGCAAACGAAAACACAACGATTCTTAGTTGCAGGTGATTATACACTTATAAAAACATAGTTATAAATATTCAATTCCCTTTCTGCCAATAGATCCCCCTAAATCCTGCACAGTGGACCTTTAATGACCATCTGCTGACAATGGGGACACATTTTAAAAGCTGAGTACTTAAACACGTTAAAAAAACAACTCACTTTCAGCTTGACAAATGTGTGACAATTACATAACCCCCCCTCCCCCTTTAGGTTTTATATAACTTTGAAAAGTAAGCCTCAGCCAGCAGAACCATTCAATAACCAATGACAAAAAGAAAAAAGGCTTTCAAGGCATTAGCCTACGGGTACTGTAGTTACATTATTAAGTCAGTGCTTGAACGTTTCCAGATGTATGTTGATGCATATATGCACCACAACACAATTTGTGTGTATGTAAATGCTTCAAATTACCCCATGCATGACCAACCTGACCAACAGGTACTCCCCCTGCTGTGATACTTTTAAAACCTAATGGATAAGGTGCAGAATTTAGAGAGCTTTGTTTTTTTCTAAATTATTAAGTGGAAGAAAATGTATCAATTAGCAAAAAAAAAAACAGTAAAGGAGAAAATGAAAACAAGGAGGAGGGGAGAAAGAGGCAGGTCTAAATAATGAAGAGTCTGCGACTGCAGTAACCTGACCTGCAGTCTGTGAACTCTGGTGTCACATATCAACGACTGGACTGCTGCGGCCTCCACGGGAAAAAGTGATAGTGATAACATGCTTCTCTTTGGGAAAAACTTGCATTAAAACATGCAGAATACAGATTTTATACGAGACAAACTTCATTGAAAACATGAAGATATGATGGAGCAGGTGTCTTGTTTTCAACTAGAATTATATATATATATATATATATACTGTATATATATATATTTGTGTGAAATTGACATAATTAGTATATGAATTCTTGAGTTATAGCCAAAAATGTGTTTTGTGAGGTCACAGTGACCTTGACATTTGACCACCAAAATCTGGAAAAAGTGGACATTTATGACAAATTTTAAGAAATACCCTCCAGGCGTTTCTGAGATGTCACGTTCACGAGAATGGTACGGACCGACAACCCATCAATCCATGCATCCATTATCTGTAACCGCTTATCCTATTCAAGGTCGCGGGGGGGGGGCTGGAGCCGATCCCAGCTGGGTTAACATAAAACCCTAATTGAAAGACACAGAATGGGTCAAGTGAAACTATAAGTCATATTTAGGGAAAACAGTCAACAATACAGATAAATGATTGAAATAAATTCTACTTTCATTTATTTACTAAAATGCTGTTCTGCTGTGTTACATTAAAAGTGTTAAGAAACGGTTTCATCGTAGTGAATTACGTGTTCGTGAATAACAACCTGGCTGGTGGTGTATCCTATTATAAACCATGTCAAGTAAAATCCCAGGTGAAGTCACACCTGACATTACAATATTTACCAGAAACACTTGATGCAAGCCTAAAATTAGCCGCACTAGATACTGTAAACCATTGTAATCCATTTACTTGATAATCTCAGTGATCTACTGTTTTGTCAGTTTTTATTAGTTATATTCACCAGATCCTTAACTTCCCTGTGGGTGTCAAAATACTGTGATTGATTGGGGACTTTACAACAAACAGTTCTGTGAGTTTATTTTGGTTACTTATTGGTTTAACAAGAATGTTTCAGAGTAGCAGGTTAGAATACCGAGAAGAGCGACCATCATTAAAGCCACTATGTAGAATCGGAAAATGTCCAACTTCGGCGTTTAAAAAAGTACCAAAGTAGACAGAATGGGGAAAGAAACATATAGATTTGCACCAAGATTGTCTTAAACACTTTTTTACGATAAAAAAGACTATGCCCTCAGAAGAATTTGAAATATGCTATAATCACATAAAAATCCTACATATGGTGGCTTTAAACTGTAAGATCTGGATTCAAAGCTTTAATGCCAGGAAGCATCCATCACGTTGAAGTGTCCGTACCCTGAGCATGACCTCTGAGCTCCATCTGATTGAGGGGAAGCAGAAAGACAGATGTGGATTTGGGGTTTTAAAGAGGACCTATTATGCTCATTTTCAGGTGCATACTTGTAGTCTGGGTTTCTACTAGAACATGTTTCATGCTTTAATGTTAAAAAAAACCTCTTCATTTCTCTAATACCGGCTGTGCTGCAGCACCTCTTTTCACCCTCTGTCTGAAATGCTCTGTTTGAGCTCCTGCCCCGCCCTCCCGAAAAGCCCAGTCTGTTCTGATTGGTCAGCTGGCCCACTCTGTTGTAATTGGTCAATCAAACCAAACTCTTCGGACTCTGCTCCAGCTCCACTCTAACTAGCTTTGTTTGAGGGCGTATTAAACTAGCTGCTCGGCAGGTATTATGCAAATGTATTACTTGGTGACATCACCACGTCACGGAAAAGAGAAGGCGGGACTTCAAGCAAGGCGTTTCAGGCAGTTCAGGAGCAGTGTTTCTGTGGGGGAGAGTAACTCCCTTTGGCGTGGACTTTGGGCTTTGTAACTTTGCAGACCTTTTACATGCATAAAAAAATATATAACACACAAAAGGAAAGGGGAAAAACATAATAGGTCCTCTTTAATAACCCAAGGCCTGCAGTAACCCAAAGAAATAGAACTGCGGAGCTGCTTCTCAAAACAAGCAGATAAAAAAAATTAAATCAGTCTGAGATCAGTCATTGTTTTAGGTCCGGCAAGGCATAAACAAAAAATGCGGAACAACACAGAGCTTCAAATTATAACATAATAAAGATGTGACAGCATGCGAGTTGTGACAGATGTTAGACATCAGAAGTAGGTGGAATCGAACTACTGAGCTCAGTCAACGGAGGAGATTACGCCCACTTTGCCTCTTTCCATTTTCACAATCACTTCCATACTGTCATGTCCCGTCGAAACAATACTGAACAGGTCATTCAAGTAAAAACACAGATATAACAAAATTCATTAAATTCATGAAGTCCTGTCTTTCAATCATTAAAACATCCAGTTTAAGTGCACTGGGGAGTTTCGTGTCAACGTTCCTGCTGAGTTCCGTGTTCCCGGACGGAGGGTTTTCCATAAAGTGGTGAGTGGAGGCATAAAGAGATCACGTGACCCTGAAACCCGGGAATGTAGAGGCAGCCCCGTCACAATGTGAGCAGCTGTTTTTAATATCTGTCGCAGTCCCGCTGAGTTGCAAGACGTGCCTGGAGCGTCAGCAAAATCCCTGTTACTGGTACATTCATCAGAGCCGTCCAGATAATCCAAGAAGTTGTTATTCTACAGTCCAGTGGCCTATATTTTTTTTTTAAAAGAGTGGTATATTTCTTCCAATGCTTGTACCAGGCCCAGGATTCACCGCATCAAAAAGTTTTCTTAAAGGACATTAAGATGTTCCCCATTACTGAAGGACGAACCCATCAATCATCCCTGTCTGCTCCCCTCTTCAA
>CAKALU010033428.1:0-10250 GCA_916700995.1 Hozukius guyotensis | reverse complement strand
CCCAGTTTCCTCAAGACCTTCTTTGTAGTCCAACTTCTCTGTTCTCTCGCTCCCTTCCTACTGGTCCTCGTCATATCTCTGAAGCGCGTCCTCCAACTTGGCGGTGATCTTCTGGAAGAAGCCGATCTGCTCGCGGAGGTGGTGCTGCATCTGCGAGCGGAAGTCCCGTACGCGCGTGCGGTGGAAGTGCTGGATCTCTGCCAGCGTGGCGCAGGAAATGATGTTGCAGCGGTTGTGGAGCTCACCTTCCTGCTTTGGACAGTCTTTCACCTTGGTCAGTGCACCTGGAAAAAGGTGGTGGAGGGAGGGAGGGAGGGAGGATGAGAGGGAGAAGACTGAGAAAGTGGGGCAGGTATACAAAGTATAGAGCCAAACTAAAACTAGAAGTAAAACCAAATCATAGGAAAAAATACGAAAAACGCAGCCTTTTAAACATAATCATGCTCACTAGTGTCGTACAGTTTAATCCATTTGTCTGGAATGGTTAAGTAAAAAAAAGATATGTAATATATATAATGTTTTATGTAATATTTCTTTTTTTATCAGCCTTATCGCATAGTTTTCTTGTCTCATCTTCATAGTATTTGCTTTCTTGCTGAGAGCTAAATGCGAATTTTGATACCATGTCTCATGGTTGTCCGTAATTTAAGAGCCAAGAGACGGTTATCTTAACTTGACACAAAAAACTGAAATTCTTGGTTTTATATTTTGGTTTTTGTATTGATTTAAAAAAACAGATATAACATGTTAATTAGTGACCTTTGGAGGCGCTGTTAGGCACATTTCTTTTTTTATCTCTGGACAGAGCTAGGCTAGCTGTTTCCCCCTGCTTCCAGTCTTTATGTTAAGCTAGGCTAGCTCCTGGCTGTAGGCTACCTTCAAATCTAACGGACAGATATGAGAGTGGTATTGACCCTCTTATCAAACTCTTAACAAGAAAACAAATAACCAAAATGTTGAACTCAAACTATTTCTTTAATCTACTCTACCAAAAGCCCACAAGACAAGTGGCGAGCTATGAGAATAGACACTGAAGAGACATGTCTTTAAGAAGCAGAGAATATACAGCTAACAAGTTGGAAATCTGACATTAGGAGAGACCGATAACAAGAGGATATGGGTCTCGGAGAAACAGTCACAATGACGTATAACAAATTAATCATTGTTTAACTTTATTAGTCTTAAACCAGGTTTCCACCAAAAGTTCCAGGGACTTTTATAGTCCCTGGAACTACTTTTCAAGGAACTAAAAGGTTCCTTCAGCCCACTGTTGTCTGCGTTTCCACTGTGGTCTAAAGACCCGTTCGATTAGGTAAATTAGTCTGCTGACGTATGAAAAGTACTACCCCCCGACCAGGGCCTTTTTGGGGGGGTAAAAGGGCCCCGTAAAATGTCCTTAGAACTTAATTTAGACCCTGGTCCCTGCGGTCAAAACGCAATGAGTTCCTCAAAAGGTTCGGGGGAAAGTTCCTGTGGTGGAAATGGGGCTATAAAGGGTTCAACTTCTAATAACAAGTGCTGAGGTCAATACTCCTTTATCTTAGAATAAACGGTGGGAACATGGTTCACTTGTTACAGAAGCTAGTGGGACGGCAGCTAGCCTGGAAGTAACATTAATGGGACAAGCTAGCACAGTTAAAAAGACTAATGGAGAAAGGCAGCCAAATTCTCCAAGCTGTCCATGGCATTTTTTCATACTAGAGAAACGAGGTGGTTGTTGCATACTTTTTCCAGGGTCCTTGAAGTTACCCAACGCCCAGTCGTGACTCAGAATAGCTGAGTGTGACTAAACTTTCGTGGGGGAAGTAGTAGAGTTTGGATCCATGAAAAAATGGATGAAGAGGAACTCAAAGTTTGGCTCTAACATGGCAGCATGTGGAGGAAATGATGAGCTTGCTTGTAGCCTGGCACAGCTCACTGACCTCGATGACCTCTCTTTCTAGATCTCTCTCTCTCTCATACACAGTATATCTGCACAAGTACACTAACGAACTGAAATTAACATGGACTTTGCTCTCCTCGCTGCCAAGGCGATTACGGAGCTGTAATCTGAACTCTTGTACTGTTCCCTGGTGGGAAACTTGTTCAGCTCTGTAACTATCTGCACCCCCTCTCACATACACACACCCCTCCCCTCTTCTTCTTCTTCTTCTTCCTCCTCCTTCTCTTCAACTCGCTGTATCACCGGGAGGAAGGAGGAAAAAAGGGAGAAGAAAAGAGGAGGAGGGGAAACTAATCCTGAGACTGCTCCATTTTGCATTCCTGCAGTCCCAGGGCAACACAGGACAAGAGGCCCAGGAATCTCTCTCCGCTCATTCAAATCAGATGTAGCCTTTGGTCCTCATAGACAGAACCGGCGACGTCGGACGATACTGTATGGGGGCATTTAGGTCAACAAAGCTGTCCGCTTTAAGAGCCAAGCAGCTGTTTTTCTAGCTAATCTGTGGTGCCATGGTTTTTGTAATTTGGTTGTTATTGGGGAAATGTTGAGCGCTATATGACATAGATAGATATGGAATGTAGGCCTGCGGAGAGAGGAATGAAAGTTTATGTGAAATATGAAACCTGCAGTCAGGTTTTCTTTGTGTGCTAAATCAAAAGAACGTAATCCGATGTTTTATTTAGTTAGAAGGCATTTTTCTCTCAATGAGGATCATTCACCAAATTGACTGTTATGGAAACTGTGACCAAGCCAGCCATCTTTTGTTAGACGTAGTTATTTCACAACTATGACAGAAGTGCAGACTTTGCATTGTGGGGTTGTGTTACTCAGCAGCAGACAAAAAAGTTTCCTGTGACAGCAGTGGTGGATTACTCAGAGTCTGTGCTTTGATCTCTCATGGCCTTTGAGTCAATGACTCCCTTTGTACAACGCATAACCTTGTTCATCAATTAGTTTACCAATTAAAACATGCACGTTTTGGTCTTTTGAGTTTGTTTGCCTATTAAGTGGCGGGACATGTTGGAAAGTTAGGTCATGTCCCTAAGAATGAATTGACCAATGCCCATTGCCCAAATGATCAGAATTTGGTATGGATCCAAGATTTTGGGATACAGTCTGTATGTTTTAAATAAAAGAAAGAAAGAAAGAAGGACTACTGTTCCTTTTCATACCATAAATATCTTTTTTTTTCTTGTAAAGCATTGCTAGCTACGGTTTCCAGAAGTGAAAGACATTTTGGTACCCAAGAATGATGATGACATTACTTTGTGTGAGGTCCTATGATGATATCATAGCCTATGATAATATGACTTCAAATGATATGCGTTTGGGTCACTTTTTGAGGGTTAAGATAAGGTGAAGTTGTTTTAATTAAAGTTATGATGAGCTAGTTTGGCAAAGGTTTGGGTTTCATTTAGCATATGTTTCCCCCAGTGGGCAACAACATCTGGGTCTGATAAGTGAAGCCAATGAGGAAGTGCCTTAAACTTGCATTCTTTCTAACAGCCAGCAGGGGGCGACTCCTCTGGTTGCAAAAAAGAAGTCAGATTGTATAGAAGTCTATGAGAAAATGAGCCTACTTCTCACTTGATTTATTACCTCAGTAAACATTGTAAACATGAGTTTATGGTCTCAATCGCTAGTTTCAAGAGTCTTCAATACAGCATGATTTTCATTTAGTAAATGATGGTCTCATTTAGAGTCAAATAGACCATAAAGCTTTAGGGTGTCGCTACCTCGTGACTGACAGGTTGCTACCGCGGCGTTCTCCGATCTGGGAGTTGTCTGTGTTTTTGTCTTAGAACTTTAACCCTTTGAAAGTTAATTGTAACAATTTGGTCGTCTAAAAATGTCTGGTTGCAAAAAGCCAAGATGGCGACGGACAAAAACCAAGATGGCGACGTTCAAAATGCCGAACTCGAGGCTTCAAAACGGCAGTCCACAAACCAATGGGTGACGTCACTTTGACTAAATCCACTTCTTATACAGTCTATGGTTTCCCCTGCCTGGTAGAGTCATTATGATCCATTACTCTTTGTACGTTGTCCCATTTCATATAAGTAAGCACAACTTTTTCATGAGATCATGCTCCACTGAGACGCATGTTAATATTCATTTCACATATTACTGAAGTTAAATAGTCAATTTAAACTTAACCTTATTACTCAGAGTTCATAATAGGAGCGGTATCTTCCAGTGCAACAGGAGTGAGGGAAATATTCAGAGTTGTTAGAAGTTGGACGCTCTTTGTGGGACATGAAACAATGTGTTACTTGTCAATCAGAGAGTAGGTGAAATAGGTGTCAGTCACAGGACCTATTGGGATTCAGACTGCGTTTCCATAGTTGGGAGCTGCGATTGTGTCTAGAGAACGGGGCTCAGCGGACTATAGAAACAGTGCCTCTACGTTTGGCAAACGTCAGGGCTTTGCGTGCCAGGAGCAACTCCCTCCTCCCAACCTGGAGGCAACTAACAAGCTAACTCCTCTGCAAGTCCTTTTGTACACGTCTGTGAGAGTGTGTGTGTTTTTTTGTGTTTTCCTGTGAGCGAGTACAGGCTCTCGCAGTACCCAGAGCGTTACAATGGACCGTGGGTTTCAGTTTTCGCCCCAGATCGTCAATTCGGTAAATGAAAACAGATGTGGAAACAGTCAGAATCTGGGTCTCTGTGTATTATCTGCCTTTATAACGACATGATTAATACATAAGGGAGGCTGCAGGCTGGATGGCGTTTGGAAATGGAATTAATTATTTTGTAATCCAAGTGAAAATAAATAAACCTCTTTTGTGCTAGTCTTTTGTTGCAGAGGAGATTATACTGCCTGCAGCATGGGGAACGAGAGGCCTCCGCCCTGCAGAGACATCCATGAGTCCTGACCACTCAGTCCCTATCAGCTCCATTTGAAGCTAACCCGTTGACCTCTGACCTAGGTCCTGCATCTCTTTAATATCTTGCAAGTATGTTGGGAGGTTTAATGCATTTTTATCAGTAACTCTTTTCACGTACTTCTGCACAATTCACTTTTTTTTCTCCAGACTGTCATGAAAAACTGAGTGGCAACGTAGGAGTGTTAAAGAGTTCAGACTCTGATTAAGATTTTAAAGGGCAAGTCCATTATTTTTTTGTTTTTTTTAGGTTTTTATATCATTCTATAGCTTCACAGTGGTGTTCCTTTTGCATTCAAATTTTAGTAAAAGTATGTAGGTTTTAGTGTCAAAATGCTATTTTCCCAAGCCATTCTAAAAACTTTTTCCTATGTGACCTGACGTAGGTTTCTGCATGATGACGTTGCTACATGTACAGCCTTATAGTCAGTGTATTAACGTTACATACAGTAACTTAGATGGAGGTCGGCACGCTCCCAATTTGGAGAAGCACACAGAGTACCGGCATGGAAGCTAAGCAATGCACTGCTGTGGTCACGTTACCGTTATCAGAAAGTCACACAATAACACAAACTAACTAACCGATCAATGCAGCGGTAGACCAACAACTCCTGTGTTCCTCGATGTAAAATGACTGTTTTTGTGAATGGAGTCTGGTCTGGTCTTGAAGACCAAGATGTAATGGCTTCAGTACCCTGTCGGAAAGGGCCGTCTGATGGCAAGATAAAGTGGTGAAAATACTCTAAATATAGCGTACACTTAAACTGATATTGTTTTTTTAGGTAGATAAAATACGTTTTTCTGCTGCTCCCGTCCACAACCGCTTTACCTCGCCGTCAGACAGCCCGTCCCGACAGTAACTGAAGCCGCTATATCGCGGTCTTCAAGACCAGAGCAGACTCAATTCACAAAACAGCAATTTTACCTCGCAGAACACTGGAGTATACATACGACCCCGCTTCAAAAAATCCAATCTAACCCCTTCAGTTATTCCAAACTTCGCACAGCTAACTTTGACTCAGATAGTTCTAGCGTTCACATTATTCATAACCTTATTGATTAGCATCGATTGGCTGACTTTGGTAACCTACGTCACTGCTTTTTGCAACAGCTGAGTGGGCGTTACCATTTGAAAAAAAAGTGGACCATATAATTATAAGTGTGTATGCAAATGAGCTTGCTATGTTTACATTTTTGCTATTTGGCAAACATTGTGGTTCTGATTTCAGAGCACACACACAAACACACACACACACACACACACTTCCCCACCTTTCTGCACATGGATGATGTCAGGAAAATTGGCCAGGTGTCCTCTGTAGAGATCCAGCAGGTCAGAGATGGGAGCCAGGTCGTGGCGCGGCTGCTCGGCGAAATACTCTCCCACCGCCTCGTAGGCCTCGCCGGTGTAGGCGATGGCTTTGTTCAGGCCCGCCGAGTAGGCCTGCTGGTCCAGTTCAAATGCCTGCCCCAGGAGCGTGAAGGACTGTCCCACTTTCTGGTACTCCTTCTTGAACCCCGCCATCTGCTTGCGGGCGAACTCGTTGATGGTGGTGTTTACGACCACGATGTTCTCGTCCATCCTCTTGGTGAAAGTCTTGAAGCCTTCAATCTTGTTCTCGACTTCCTGGAGGTCCAGTGGGACGGTAGGCGGGCTGAAGGAAAGAATGACAAAGACGGACATTTTTAGACTTTGTGGCTTTATTCTGAAAGTCCTTAATGATTTTTTTTTTTATGAAAGCATGACATCATCTTTATGTACTAGTCCTCTGTTATCTTGTTCTCACCATCAGGCACTCCCTGTGATGAAAGCTTGCCGTTACAGCCCAGTGAAACAAGGAAAACTGATAACAGCGTCTTGCTGAAGGGCGAATATCCTCCACTGTTAGTCTACAGTGGGTGGACAAAATAACAGGAACATCTGACACAATACAATGATGTAACCCAGCACCACAAACTCCTCTTTGACATGCTATGAACAAAAATATAACATTACAAGCTTCCCAGGGTAGTTTTTTTGGCTGGACAATTGAATAGGAAAGTATTACAATACTAAGTGTTCCTGTTATTTGCCTACATTTCCCAGAATGCCTTTTCCAATCTCCAGAGACTGGGCTGTAATTTGATATGTTCAGTGGCTGATTATAGACGCAGAGCGAATCGTTTCCAAGTAAAGAAGGTCATGGACCATGGTGCCGATCTGTGTTGTAGCAGCATTGCATTCTGGTCTATTTCCTGCTCTTTATTGGTGTAGATGTTGGTCTCTAGGCCTCTTCTACAATGGATTTCTCCTTCTCTGTTGAATGCTGTTGGAAAATGGTGACTCTAGAAGGACGCCCTTGTTCTCTTGGACTGCAAGTGCTTGACATCATAAGTTTATTTATCCAACAAATCAAAGGCTTTTCAGTCAGCGCTGAGAGCTTTTTATAAGCTTGTAATAAAAAACAGAAGAGCGGTTCGTAACCCAGCCTCGTACCTGATCGTGAGGAAGAAATTGGACCCGACCAGCTCATCCCTCTCCGCCTTCCTCTTGCCCATCTTCCAGGCCTTCTCGTCGGCTCCGCACGTTAGGAAGTGCTGGAAAACGTCGCAGCGTGCCAGCACGGGGTGGCTGATCATGTGGTTCATCCACCAGATCAGCCCCTTCCTCCGCTTGGAGATGAAGTCCTCCTCGAAGCGGCCGGTGGCCTGCTTCTCTGGCAGGTGGGGCACTGAGATGACCGGGAAGCGCTCCACAAGGCGAGCGTACAGCCAGTCAAAGTGCTTATACCTGCAGCGGTTGATGGAAGACGAGACAGGTGGGAGGATTTAGGTATGAGTGGATGAGGATGGAGGGAGAAGGTTTGGTAAATGGGAACGAGGGAGTTCAGGAAGTGACGTAAACAACAGGAAAATGCAGCGAGAGGGAGTGAAAAAAGAAGGGTGTAAGGACTATTCCCAGCAGGATTAAGTGGAAACTGAAATGTAAGGGAGTAAGTGTTGGCTGGAAATGACAGACCTACTGACAGGGAAACAATGTAAAAGGTGCAGCAGAGACTCAGAAAGGAAAGAGGAGATTCCTGAGGACTCTGGGGGGCAAAAGGCCACAGTCAGCTCTGTTTTTGCAATTTTGTGGGAACAATTGCGGCCACAGGAAAAAGCCGCAGAAACATTTATTTTTAAGTGTATGGGGGCCGGGGGATCCGGTGAAGAAATCAGTTTGGAAACCCCAGAGAGGGAAGAGGAGGCGAAGGTGGAAGACGGCCTATACCTGCGGTTGACTTGTACGTTGGTGTGCGTCGGAGTCAGGCCGTAGGACATGTAGCTCTTCATGCCTTTGAACTTGGTCTGCTTGGTGGGGTCGTCGATGGTGCACATGAACGGATACGGGTCCTCCTGCCACTCCGGCCCGTGCTTCCCCATCACCACGCAGATCCTGTCCCCGTCCTTCACAAAAGCGGAGGCCTCCCCGAGCAGGAAGGCCTCCCCTCCGGACTTGACGAAGGTGGAGAACCTGTTGAGGTTCCTCCCGACCGTCGCCGAGCTCTTGGCCTGCTGCTGATACTGCTGCTGGGCGCTCTCGCGCCGCCCGGGCAAGGAGGTGGTCACCGGGTACAACGGGGGCGAGCTTCCCATACCCTGAGGCGCGTCAGCCGCGGGAGAGGGGTCGTCCCAGTCGTCGTCCCAGTCGTCATCGCTGCCCTGGCTGGTGTGGAAGCTGCCACCGGCGCTACCACCGCTGCCGGCCCCGAGTCCCCTCTGGGACTGGGTGTCCGAGGACGCGAAGGAGGGGGTGTGGGTGGGCGTCGGGGCTTTGGTCGGCTTTGGCGAGGAGACGCCGTTGTTGTTGGTGGCGTTGGAGGTGATGTGGTCCCTGATGATCTCCACGTAGGAGGCGGGGAAGAGGCCGACCTCCCCCCGGCCGTTCTCCCCCTCCAGCCAGCCCTCCAGCTCCTCCTCGTTGAACAGGGTCACCAGCTCATTCTCTGTTATGGAGATCTCCCCCGGGTTTTCAGAGTGGAAGTCGTACAACACTTTGGCCTTTAACGCCATAATTGTAGCACTTGTGTCTTTTTTTCTGTTTCCTGTCTTTTATGGCTTCAAGAAGAAGTTTTCTTTTATTCAACCTTTAATTTGATCTCTCTGAAACTTCAAAGGAGATTTAGATCACACAATGGCAACAGCAGCAATAATAGTTTTTCCCACTTTTGTCAACATCAAACTTGTGTCCTAGATCCATGCATAAAAGAACAAGAAGAAGAGAAACACACAGGGTTGTACCCGACACCCACCTCCTCTCTCTCTCTCTCTCTCTCTCTCTCCGCTCCTCTCAAGTATCATTTGTTTCCATGCAGAACTTCATCCAAGTCTGAAAACACAGAGGAAATCCGTCTTTACAGGAGATTCTCTCTCCGAGGGAAGATGCCGGTTATAGTTTAAAGTTGATGAAGTTGACGAAGCTGTGTAGCTGCTTTATTCCTCCAGATCAGCCGGGGAAAGTCCTTTTTTCTCCTCCTCTCTCTCTCGCTCTCTTTCTCCCCGAGATGCTTGTAAGTTGAAGGCAGCTCCAGTCCGAACACGTAGTAGACTGGCTGAGTAACGGAGGGTGGAGCCAGGAGCAAGTTTAGTCAAGTCACTGAATGCATACATGGAAAAAACCCCACATAACCTCCTTTTAAAAACTCCATCATATACATGGATCGTCCTGTTCTATAGGCTATCGACACGTCAGCCACTGCACTTTGAATATGCCTCAAAATCAATATCTAAATCGAATTAACCTTCCTGTTTCCCTCGGGTCAAATTTGACCCGTTTTCAAACTTCATCATATCACAAATATGGGTTTTCTTTCATCTGATTGCTCCAAAATATTTCTGCAATTTCTGCATTTGTTGAGGCATATGAGGCTTAATTAAAAATAAAAAACCTGTATGACAACTGAGCATTTCAATAGGCTATAATCTGCTATACAATAATTTGCTATAATATGCTATAATATAATATGCTAAGATATCATATGCTCTAATATTATATAATAATAAATAATAATAAATAAAGAATAATAATAATAATAACATTAAATAAAAAATGTATTATTATATAATATAATGTAATAATATAATATAATACAATATGATATAATATAATATAATATAATATAATATAACATAATATAACATAATATAATATAAGATAAGATAAGATAAGACATAATATAATATAATATAATATAATATAACATAATATAATATAAGATAAGATAAGATAAGATAAGATAAGACATAATATAATATAATATAATATAACATAACATAACATAACACAATATAACATAACATAATATAACATAACATAATATAATATAACATAACATAACACAATATAACATAACATAACACAATATAATATAACATAACATAAAATAACATAATATAATATAACA
>CAKALU010033427.1:0-24059 GCA_916700995.1 Hozukius guyotensis | reverse complement strand
GGAGGATGAGAGGAGGAGGAGGAAGAGGAGGGACCTCTGAGGGACTAAAATAGGAGCTCTGGAGATGTTTGCATCTCTAAATCTACTGAATGGATGTGAAGCTGTAGGAGAGATTATAATCCGGTCCAGAGCTCACCAGTACCACTGAGAGGAGGAAGAGGAGGAGGAAGAGGAGGAGGAGGAGGAAGAAGAGGAGAGGATGTGTTCTAATAAACAGTAAACATGAGAGGAAAGAAATACACTTGTGCATGTTGGTGCTCCAGTTTCCACCCAACACACACACACACACACACACACACACACACACACACACAGATGGAGGTGCATACCAACCTTGTAGACTTGTCCATAGGTGCCATTTCCGACCACTTCCACCAACTCGAATATCCCTGCAGGATCCTGTATTTAATAAAAAAAACAATTAATAAAAAAGCATAAAAACCATCAGATCTTCTAAGATGTGGATATATTGATCATTGAGATGTGGATATATTGATCATTGAGATGTGGATGCATTGATCATTGAGATGTGGATGCATTGATCATTGAGATGTGGATATATTGATCATTGAGATGTGGATGCATTGATCATTGAGATGTGGATGCATTGATCATTGATCTCCAGCTGGTTGGATGTGGCCTCCTCATGTCCATCCATCCATCCATCCATCCATCAGATAGATATTAGACAAAGAAGCTGCAGCTCAGCATCAGCTCTGATATCATGCTGCTGCTGCTGGTTGTCTTTAGCAGCGTTATTATGATGAGATGCAGGGAGGAGAACATCACTCACCCGCAGCGAGGCCAGGTCTATATCCACCAGACTCTTGGCCGGAGACTCGTTCGCCATTTTCGTGATAAAAACGGTGATAAATCAGGTGGAAAACGTTGTGTTTCAGTGTCCTTCAGGCGGACGGAGTGTCAATCATCCTCGGGAGGTTGTTTTTGTTAATCCCGCCGGTGATATCCGTCCAAGAGCGCGTTTTTCTCCTTCTTTGTAATCCCGAGCAGACGCTCCGCTGCTGCTACATACCGACCGACTGCTGGAGCTCCGTCTGCCCGCTGATCCTCCACTCTGAGCCCGCCTCGAGGCTCCGCCCTCCGCCCTCCTCCTCCTCCTCTCTCTAACAGGGACTCAGCCAGACTCTCTGGGGCCCAGGGCACCTCACACACAAGTCAGAATATTACGACAATAAAGTCATAACTTTACGAGAATAAAGTCATAATATTACGAGAAAAAAGTCAGAATATTACGAGAATAAAATCATATCTTTACGAGAAAAAAAGTCGTAATACTAGGAGAATAAAGTCATATCTTTACGAGAAAAAAAGTCTTAATATTACGACAATAAAGTCAGAACTTTATGAGAAAAAAAGTCATAATATTACAAGAATAAAGTCAGAACTTTACGAGAAAATAGTCGTAATATTACGAAAATAAAATCGGAACTTTACGAGAAAATAGTCGTAATATTACGACAATAAAGTCATAATATTGCAAGAATAAAATCATAACTTTACGAGAATAAAGTCAGAATATTACGAGAAATAAAGAAAATAACACGTTAAATTACTACTTTATAATATTATGACTTTATTCTCATAATATTACGACTTTTTTTCTCGCAATATTACGACTTTATTCTTGCAATATTACGACTTTCTTTTCTCTTAAACTTCTGACTTTATTCTCATAATATTACGACTTTTTTTTCGTAAAGTTATGACTTTATTCTCATAATATTAAAAAAAAATTCTCGTAAATTTATGACTTTATTCTCATAATATTACAACTTTTTTTCTTGTAAACTTCTGACTATATTCTCATAATATTTTATTAACGTAATATTACGCGAATAAAGTCATAACTTCACAAGAAAAAAAGTCGTAATATTACGAGACTAAAGTCTTAACTTTATGAGAAAAAAAGTAATATTAGGAGAATATGTACATCATCTGAAAGCTGGGAACCTGGAGATTATGAGATTATGAGATGCTGCTCAGCATTGTGTGTCAAGTTGTTCTAGTCATTAATCAGAAATAAACAGAATCAATTAATTATTTTTAATACACGGCTTTGTTGAAAACTTGATTCTGATTGGTCAATCACGGCGTTCTACGGTCTGTTATTTCTTTATAGCAGATCGTTGCTATGTATAGCAGACCGTTGCTATGGGCACAGTTCTGATTTCGGACTCTGGAGGACCGTTTTTGTGTCAAATGATTGATTTCTTCAGTAAGTAGCCGTGTAATAAGCAGGATAATGTGCAGCTAGCGGGTCATTGTTGTGAAATAAACCCCTTCAGGGCGAAGCGGTAAACATTCTGACTTGTAATAGCAGGAAAACAACAGGTGATACACATTTTTATTAATGATGGCTCAGTTCCATCGAGCGTCTCGGTAATTCATGCCAGTGAATACCAGCAGCCTGAAGAAAGTCACCTCAGAGGAATGTTAGTTATTTTAATGTTGTGAATAACACCTGTACTTTTTCCTGCTACGACATGTCAACATTACTGCTGTGAAACAGGGCTACAGACAGAGTTGAGGTTGTGTGAAGTAACTACTTGTTTATTTATTTATTTTTAATTCTTTCTTTATTATTACCACCTATTTATTTATTTATTTATTTGTTTATTTATCTATCTATTATTTTATCAATTAATTTAATTTGATTTAATTTAAGTTTATTTATTATTTATTATTTATTAATTATTTATTTTAGTTTATTTCATTTCATTTAATTTCCTTTCATTTTACTTTTTATTTTATTTTTATTTTTTATTTATTAATTTAAGATGTTTTTACTGGAAGTATTCTGATTATTATTTCATCCTTTTTTGGTTTTGTTATGTTTATTTTGTTTTGTTTGTTTGGTTTCTTATGTATCATGTCTCCCTTATTATTACCACCTAGCTATTATTTTTATTATTATTATTATTTTATTTTTAATTAATTTAAATTGATAGTATTAGAATTATTATGATTATTATTTCATCTTTTTTTTGGTTTGTTATGTATCATGTCTGCTCTGTACGTCACCTTGTTTTCTGAGTCTTTTCTTGGGTATTTCTGCCTTCTTCTTATTATTATTGTACCACCTGTAAAATCACTGCTGTTTTGATTTTGTACCAAATAATAATAAAAAATAAAAAATAAAAAAATGAAAGTGAGTGGAAGTTGAATAAAGCAAAATTGTAATTAATGAAATATTATAAAAGTATTATAATTGTTATAAAATATCATAATGACATAATCATTGAAGGGAGAAACACACTGAAGCTAAACTTTAATCAGCATTTTCTGCTGTGAAAAATGAAATTACAAATCTACTGCTATCATGAAATATGTGAATATGTATCTGCTATCTCGTCCTCCGTCTCTCCATCGGATAGATTCCGGCCAATTAGAGCATGTGAAATGGAAACAGTGATAAATATTTCAGTGCTGCTGTCACCGCTCTGCTGTTCTGTTGGAGGGAATAAAATAATATCCAGACGGGCTGCATTATTATCTGCATTATATCCTGCTGCCATCACTCTTATACCTGACAGCAGATGAGAAGTAATAAATAATAATAATAAATAAATACATATTATTCTCTTTTTTAAAATAAGATTTGAATTAAAAATCTAACATACCTGACACAAAATTAAAAGTAAATACAGTTTCAGCAACAATACAAACTAATCGTGCAAATGCACGAGAGATTTCTTCTCCGTCTTCTGCTGTAACTTCAATGTCTTCTGTTTTCTTTTCCACAGGAATGTTTGCCCCCTTTCTAACAGAGTTTAACTGTTGCCTGTTAATGATGCTGGTTCTCCAGATGTTAAAGCTTATTCCACTTTAATTCTGCTGTCAACAAATACCAAAAAGAAAACGAGCATCTGTTGGCACACATGGAGCAGAAACCACCGCCGTTAAACTGGGACAGAGCAGGACATACTGTACGTACGCTGATTATCAGTAGAACTTTTATGTGTAAAATCAAACAGACATATGTTTAGTGTATTATTATTATTGCCTTTTTTTTTTTGCAAAGGGACGGGAAAACTTTAACTTCAAACGCCTTTCTAATCACTTTTATTTATTATTCTCATGAAAAGCAAACGCGGTTCACAGATTTTGCAAACACTCAACAACTATGGAGTCATAGGAGTGCCATAAAAAAAGAATAAATCTATAAAAGAATAAGAAAATAATGTGGAAATATAGAAAATATAGGGAAAATTAAAATTAAATAAATTACATTATATAAAATAAATGGATAAAACAATTACAAAAATATACCGAAAAATAGAGTTTATTTATTTTAATTTATATGCAATAAACAAATTAATATTTTTTTAAAAATATATATGAAAACATATATAGAGAAATAAATGAACAAATAAAATGTGAAAATAAAAGAAAATGCTTATAATTATTCTTTTGTATTTTATTTGGAGTTATATTTCCACATTTATTTTTTTATTCTTTTACAGATTTATTCTTTTTTTTAATGGCACTGCTATGACTCCATAAACAACAGCACATAACAACAAAATAGGAAAGAACATACTAAAATAGCAAAATCATGGAACAAACTAAAATATGGAGACATCAGACAGCTCTGATCTATAACTTTGTAAATCTGTAATAGAATAAGAAAATACATGTGGAAATATAAAAAGGAATAAATAAGTAAATAAAAAATGTGGAAATAATATATAAGAATAAATAAAGGGAAAATATAGGGAAAAGCAAAAGCAAATATAAATAAATTATATTATATAAAAATAAATAAATAAAACCATTACAAAAATATACCAAAAAATACAGTAATTTATATGCCATAAAAAAATATTTTTAAAATTATATGAATATATATATAGAAAATAAATTAACAAATAAATGTGAAAATAAAAGAAAATTCTTATAATTATTCTTTTATATTTTATTCGTCTTTATATTTCCAAATTTATTTGTTCTTTTATTTTTTTCTCTTTATATTTCCACATTTATTTTTTTTATTCTTTTTACAGATTTAATCTTTTTTTAATGGCTCTCCTATGAGACCATAAACAACAGCACATAATAACAAGATAGGAAAGAAAATAGTAAAAGCATGGAAAAAAGTAAAACATGAAGACATCAGACGGCATTAATTGATTTATGTAACTCTGTCTAAAGCAGCTAATGTCTTCATGTTGAATCTTCCAGCTGTATTGAGTCACGTTGAGGATAAAAACTTTGGTTCGTCTCTTCTTGAGTGAGTGTTTCCTTTGAAGGTGACCGAGGAGGACGACATCAAAGTGTCACCCACTGGGTGTGCCCTGCTTTCATGTGTTATCTATAGCAGAGATATTTCAGGGCTTTCAGGCTGTTCGGACTCTAAATTACTGAGTTTATTCTCCACCCGGAGAGTCTGAGTGGAGGAACTCACACTGAAGCGTTCACATGATTATTAACCCATGGAGGGTTACAGCGTCTTTCAGCTCATTGTTTTGTGCACAAAATAGAGATAGTAGTATAGTAATAGTAGTATTTAAGAGTGTAAACATGTGAACAGGACACTGTCTGAAATCTGTGCGATGTAAACAACCTGGCTGAACCTGAAATTAACCAACAATGCTGCTTAATCTCTGTCTTCCACCACGCATCCGGCCGGCACACCTGAGGGGTCACCTTAGAGGCTGTCAGGTGTCGGGGGTGATGAGGGTGAACATCCATCACGCAGACAGACAGATGAGATGACTCAACAACCACAGCTGTCAATCAGGACACACACGGAGCAATTAAAAGTCATATTTATGTCTCTGTGTGTGTCTGAGTTTTACACCTCGAGACTGACGACATGTTGAGAAAGTGAGAACACTTCAGGCAGTTTGAGGGTTTAAAGGTCAAATAAAAATAACCCACACGTTTAACCTGGAGTCGTACGTGTGCTGCCGGGTTTTAAGATTTGCAGTTTCTCACTGGAACTACTTTTTATTAAAGAAATAGTTCCAATAAAAACAGTTGGCAGTGGATAAGATTAGAGTTGTTCAGAAACCAGTACCGGAAATGCGTCCGATACTGTCCAAAATTCGGTATCGGGTAACAGCGAGTACGCCAGCCTATGCACCGATCCAATACCATCATTTATCAACCCAGAAAAAACTTGTTTAACAGGAAATCAATTCTTCTTCGCTGCTCCAAAACAGCAGCCTTCACTGTGGTCGCCCTGGAGGTATCATGGCTGCCACTGGCAACTACTGTTGTAGAGCAGCGAAGAAAAACTGACAGCAGGTAGTTTGTCACGTGACGATAGTAGGGATGCACCGATACCGATACCAATATCGGGTATCGGGTCCGATACTGTGCTCATGTACTCGTATTCGCAAAACAGCTCCGATACAACTTTACGGCAGCGTGACGTTAACCTCTCGTCACCATCTTTCGGGTCCTATCGCACGCACTCACGCTCCACCTCCCCGACGGTGCAGGTGAGACGAGCTGGTGGTGCGCCCGACCCCGCAGGGCCGGGATCCCACCTCAGCCAGCGCGCGCCGGCCCTCACTTTCATTGCGCCACGGTGTTTTGCTTGCACCCTCTGACTCGGACTCCTTGGTCCGTGTTTCAAGACGGGTTGGGTGGGTTGCAGACGTCGCCGCAGACCCCTGGCGCCTTTTACGCGGGCCGAGCCCCGCCCTGGGGGCACGCCGCGGTTGGGGCGCGCTAAAATTCCACAAAAATAGCCCAAAAAACGATAAAGATATTATATTCATCACGCAGGTATCGGATCTGTGCAAGTCCAGGTATCGGAACCGGTATCGGGAAGGAAAAAATGGTGTGGGAACATCTCTAGATAAGATGCATGAACCTGCAGTATATTACTGCCTCCAGTCCTCAGAGTCCTCGTCTCTTCTTCACGTGTTATTATTAGTTCTGGAAAACAAGAATCAAATCGAATCCTCTCGTCTGCTTCCTCTTTCTGCTCTGACTCCGTGGTGTTTCGATGGGTCAAACGCTATGTGTGTTTGTGTTTGATATGCGACTACTTCCTCTTTTATGCTTCGCTCTGCAGCTGTCGGAGGAAGCTAAGAGAAGGAGGTGAGTCAGAGCTAGGTCAGGATGTAGAGGAGGTTTTATTCGGTCACCACAACATCACACTTGATAAGATGAACCAGTTCTGAGGAAGCCACGTAACAGTTTAGACCTGATACACGCAGACTCTGACTCCAAATGACGTCAACACCTCAAGACGGCGGCTCCCATCCAGCTGGTCCATCTATATATATAGATACATCTATATATATATATATATATAGAATATGAACTACAGCCGTCAACTGAATCACCACTTTATGAGAGGAGACAGACAAACATCCCAGAGAGAAGATTCTGCTTCAGGTTTTGCTCATTATTCTGACACCACTTTAGTCAGCATCCTAAAAACATTCGGACAACATCGTCATCAGAACTTCCTATCATTATCTACAGCGATGACAGTGTTTGAGATGTCTTCCTCTCTGTTTTATCTGTCTTCTCCTCTCAGTATGAACCCTAAATGAACTCAATAACCTGCGATTCATCTCAGCTGCTCTTACTCTAACCAACGCTGCCTCCCGGTGGCCAACAGGAGTTACCTCGTCCTACAGCCAAGCAGAGAGAAATCATCCTTAACTCACTTTGCCCAGCAACAGTCACTCTGTGGATTCTATATAAAACACCTCCAGCAGCAAGAGAGCAGCGACTGAGAGGAGGAACCAACAGGAAGATGATGATTATTATTACACATCATCGGTACCAACCATGTCAGACTAGCTGGTCATGAAGGAGGTTAAATAACGCTCCGAACTTACGCTAAATGTTGGCGAGGAAAAACTGTCATGGTCATTTTCAAAGGGGTCCCTTGACCTCTGACCTCCAGATCAGTGAATGTAGATGGGTTCTATAGGTATCCACGAGTCTCCCCTTTACAGACATGCCCACTTTATGATAATCACATGCAGTTTGGGACAAGTCATAGTCAAGTCAGCACACTGACACACTGACAGCTGTTGTTGCCGGTTGGGCTGCAGTTTAACATGTTATGATTGGAGCATATTTTTCAGATATTTTTCTGACATTTTTCGAACATTTTTTTGGCTTTTTTTTGGACAGTTGTCAGAGATTTGTCGTACTTTTTTCGGACATATTTCGGACATTTTTTTGACTTTTTTTAGACATTTTTCAGACATTTTTTCTGATATTTTTCAGACATTTTTTTGGACATGCTAAGTCTATATGCTAAATGCAGTACCTGTGAGGGTTTCTGGACAATATCTGTCATTGTTTTGTGTTGTTAATTGATTTACAATAATAAATATATACATACATTTTCATTAAAGCAGCATATTTGTCCACTCCCATGTTGATAAGAGGATTAAATACTGGACAAATGTCCCTTTAAGGTACATTTAGAACAAATAAAAAAGGTGTGATTAATCGCGATTCAACATTTTAATCGATTGACAGCCCTAATATTTGTATAAAAAGTTGTCTTACACTCCTTAAATTCAAGAAGGCGTCACGACCCCCAATTTGGGAACCAGTTTGAGTAAAACCGCTTTAAGTCACATTCTCGTTTGACTGTGGCAAAGTGTTTTCTCCCATCTCCCAATAGTTGTAGGAACAGATCAGAATGAACAAAGTACTGATGAATAATCATTACAAACCTCTACAACTTCCCTGTTTGATCGTTCACAAGCATCCACTGACTAACACACACGACTGCGAGCGTGACGGAGTGAGATGTGCAGATGAGGATGTTTATCTGCTTCTGTTTCCAAGGAAAATACAGCAACATAAACGTAGTGTTCTTTCTCCTTTAACCACGATATGAAACGACACAGAAACAGAATAATGTGTGTTTTTCTTTATTTTGCAATAAAAAATAGGTATATAAGAGCTCCCTTTACAAATATACCAGGGAAATGCAGCACGTTGTGAACTGCAGAGGAGTCACAAACATCTGGAAGGACAGAATTATACAGAGAAACAGTGCATTTAGATGCACGCTAAGAATGCAATCACAACCACAGCTGTCTGTCTGTCTGTCTGTCAGTCTGTCCGTCACATGAGAACAACTTATCCAGCTTAAAGTTAAACATCATGTGACTCACATTATTCCACTTTATCACTTGCAGAGATTTTATTGTAAACAAACAGGTTTATGTTCGGTGTTTCTCACCAAAACAAACTGAATCTCCAGAAAAAAACATTTTCAAAGTGATGTTTTGAATATTTTGAAACCTGCGTTGTTTCCATCAGCTAGCGGTCTTCCTCGCTGAATTTTACTGACACCGATTCAGCTGTTATCAGGCCATTAAATGTGTGTTATCGCCCGCTATAAGCCTCATAGATGTGGGTCATTAGGGGCCTACTACACCTACTACGATGTATAAGTGAAACTTAAAAGCAACACGTTAACGCGTAACACTGGATGAAACATTTTGAACATAAACAAAACAACTTCTTTAGGTTTAGGCAACAAAACCACTTAGTTACATTTAGGGGAAAAGATTGTGTTTTGGCTTAAAATAACTACGTTTGAAAAGCGAAAGTGAAACTTAAGATCATGAACAAAAACACGGGATATGAGCCTCGGTATCCTGGAGAAAGCTCTGTGTGGCCTGACTTCCACTTTCTCTCAGGTCATAATTACTACGATCCTTAGAGGTCGCTGTCGTCTTCTTTTATTCCTTCTTTTGCTGTTTTACCATGTGAATAGATGATAAAACCTACTGGGTGTAGTAGGCCCCTACTGACCCACATCTATGAGGCTGATAACTACTGATAACGCCCATTTAATGACCTCATAACAATCTAATGGGCTGGTTGATCAGAGGAACAGCTTGCAAACGTCAGCAGGAACCACTATTGGATGCAAACAAAACAGGAACCCACTTCAGCGCTACTAGTGGTCAAAAGCTACGGGGTCATTATTGTGCAACATTTGACCCATTTTCTTTATAGTATCCAGTTATTTTTAACCAGTTTATAACCACTAATAGCGTTGTGGAGAGAACCCACTCCTGCCGACAGTTTCAAGCTTCTCAACTGGTCAACGTTTGGCGATGCTGAGGATAACGTGAATAAAACACATCAGGTGAGATAACGTTTCATCTGTGCATGGAACATAGTGACGTATATTGTGCGAGACAAAAGATGTAGTTCACAAAACTAAATGATGCTACGACAAACAGACTTTCTTGACTTGCAAAATTATCTTTTAAATTGACAAACGTTCATATTTTTTCCGAAATCTCTCTCTATAAGCGCCGAGAGACGCCGAGAGAAAGAAGGAACAACGCAAGCTTCAAAATATTGTATGAGAAAGGAGCCTTATTCAACATGTTTGTGCGTATCCCCGAGGCCTGTCAGTGTGTTCTGGAGAGAAACAACAACTGAACATAAACACGAGTCATTTTTGTTTACAAAAAAACTGCTGTAAGTGCACGACAGCGTGCACGACAGCGTGCACGACAGCGTGCACGTTAATGAACTGAGAGGAAAAAGAGATAGAGGGAGAGAAAGAGGGTGAAATGTTCCTTAAATTAAACATTAAAAAAGGCCTCAGAGTTACATTGATATACAGATAAATCACCCAACTGAAGATTTCACCATACACATATACACTTAAGGGCAGAGCAGAGAGAGAGAGAGAGAGAGAAACGAAACAAGGAAATGTACAATCAACCCCTATAACTAAGTCTGTAGTTGAAGTCCCAGAGATATGCTACAACAGGACATAACGGTTCCAGATCGACGGAGTCTGGGAGGTTCTGCATGTTCCTAAATGCAACTAGAACTTAGTGTGACAGGTGGAGCACGTAGTGTTGCATCTCACACAGTGTAGTCTGTGGTTGTTTTTTTTAGTGTTAGCATGAGCATAATAATCACGACTCTCATGGCGCCCCAGTCTGAGGTACACGCCCACCGCCGGGTGAGGGTGGTGAGGCGGCAGATAGAAAGCTCCGGGGGTTCTTGCTCACGAGTTTTGGCTCAGTCAGGAAGATTTAAGTGTGATTTATGCTTGACGCACGTGTCCACGTGTCCACGTGTCCACGCGGCAAAAAAAGTGACCATCAGATACCTAGCGGGGGGGCTCTGTGCTGCAGGTTTTCGCCCCTCCGTGCACCAATTTTTTGAGTAACTTTGAGAATGTCGGTGTGCCGCGACGAGAACCCTGCACAGAGTATAAAATATCCAAACGTTTCCTCGTCACGACGCCGTTGCACATACAGTGTGACCTCATGTGCAACTCGCCAAACGGACACTTGAAATGCAGTTATGAGAAGAACATCCACATCCTGCAGCCGGACCAGTACATTCACTTTAGTGTTGACGTCACGACGCGTGTTTTTTGCTTCATATTTCAGTAGGTGAGTTTCTATTTGGACTGTACAAGCCGTCACAGCTGTGGATGAGGGCGCCGCACGGCTCTGTGGCTGTCGCTAACTTCTGTGAAATACTGCTTGTAGGAACAACGAGGGTTTTGTTTTTTTTTGTTCCTTCATAACAGAGTCAGTCAAATGATCTAAACGGTCTTAATGGAAGTGACCTGACAACAGAGAACAAGAGGTGAGAGGTCACTCGGTCAAGAGATGTGATGTAGCTTAATTCATCCGGTGAGAAGATGCAGCCCGACGCCGTCGACATGACGGACGCAGCGAGGAGTTCATGAATTCATGTGAGAGTGGGCAAGTGCATGAATGAGTAAACAAACGTATGAATGAGTCAATGAGTGATCTAATTAACAGACCAATGAACGGATTGCTGAACTGCATAGAAGCCCGAGCGGTTCCGGTCCATCCCCCCCCCCCCCACCCGGCGGCTGGGCGATCACCGCGGCCTCTTGCGCGTGACGAAGATGAGGACCCTGCGGATGGCGATGAGGCGGTCCTTGAGGGAGGTCATGGACAGGATGGTGAGCTGGGCTCGGTTCTCCAGAGGAAGGACGGCGAGCAGCCACCAGCACCAGGCCGGACCGCTGGGACTGGCCTGCAGGAAAGAACAGATACACGGTTGGTCTCTGTGGATCATTAAACTAGAAAAAGGTGTGTGAATAAAGTCAGAACATTACGACGAAGATAGAATCGATGCAGTATCACAAAACATAATATGTCGATACTATCGACTAGGGCTGTCAAAGTTAACGCTATGATAGGTGTGCAGCCGAGTGCAATCAGTGTTGTTTCCAGCCGTTTCATCACGTACGGTATTTATGTGTAAATCTGTAGTGATGGAGGTAAGAGTAGTGAGACTGTGGGCGCTGTGCTGTGCAGCGTGTTTGCTGACCTGCGGGTCGGGGTCTTTGCCGGGGAGGTGTCCGAAGTGGCTCAGGATCTGGCTCTTCATGTTGTCCTTCAGTGAGGTGAACCAGTTGTTGGCCTGATCGTACACAGAGTTGTGCAGCTTCAGGAGCTCCGTCAGCTCCTCCCCCTCCACCTGATAGGACACAGACATTTGATTTATTGATTTGTAAAACACCGTTAAACCAGGAACGATGGCAGAGGTTGCATCATTTTCAATTACAAATATATATATAGCATTGGCTGGCTCGCTGCCCCCGATGGAGACGTTGCCACAGCATGCGTCGTGCATCCTAACATAGATCCAACTAATCGATGATGAAATTCGTTAACAAGTTGTTGCAGCCCTATAAGTATGTGTTCACTAACAGCATACCGTGTGTTAATTAGTGCAGAAAGAGGAGAGTTTTTCCTCTCTGGAAAGAGTGACTTTGCCAGTGGCTCAGAGAAGAGAACTCTCCGAGTGTCTCAGCTGTCAGAGGACAGCTCGGGGCAAAAACCTGAGTTCTACTTTGTGTGACATTTGATTGACAGCAGCATGATGGAAAGCGTCTGAAAAGACCAGCGCTAACAGACAACACACAGCTCACCTTCTTGTCTTCCAGGTACTCTATCTTGGCAGTGTTGTAGCCGTCTCTCTGTCCGTGGCTGAGCACCTTGAACCGCGACACACCGATGGTGTCGACCACCGAACGACCGTCGGGAAAGAACTTCACGTCTCGCACCTGAAAAGACAGAATCTCTGTTATCTGACTGTAAACAGTGGAGCGGTGCCTTCCTGTAACCAGCTCTAGATACACGTCACACACACACACTCACCTCCAGCATGCAGCCGTGGTCGGCAAAGCCTTTGAGGTCGTCGGCTATGCACATGCCGAACTGCTTGGTGCCCGTCTCCATGGAGCGGCGGATCATGAGGCGATAGCGCGGCTCAAAGACGTGCAGCGGGCAGGGGATGGTGGGGAAGGCCATGGTGCACACAAAGATGGGAACTTCCTGGTTCAAGCTACAAGAGACACAGTGGAGAGGTTGTTGAGAGACGGTGACTGGTGAATTCAGATACAAAGCAATTAAACAAGTTCAGTGTGCGTGTTTATGTGTGTGTGTGTGTGTGTGTGTGCGAAACTCACTTGGACAGCTCCTTCATCTCCTCTTCGTGGATTTTCTTCCTCTCCGCCAGCTCGTCTCCTAGGTAACGCTGCAGCACCTCCTCCATCAGCAGGGTCTTGTTGTAGCCCCTGGTGGCCAGATACTGCAATGACAACACACAGACACCATAATGTTATATATATGTTAGGCTTTTATCATCATTTAATCTGTTTCTTGGTTAATCTGTTAATCCTTTGGAATATAAAATATCAGAAAAATAGAGAAAAGGTTTGTTTTGTCAAACCAACAGTCCAATAATAGTCCAAGATATTACATTTCCAATTATATAAAACTGAGAATCTCACATTTAAGAACCTGGAATCAGAAGGTTTTAGTATTTTTGAAGGATAAATTACCATAGAAATCAATAAATTATAAAACTTGATGTTGAAAAACTCCCTGTCAACATACTAATTGAATAAACGATTAATTGATTCAGCACTACTACAAACTACAACACTAACGATGTTGATACCTTCTCAGTAAAGTGGTGAAACCCTATTCTGAACAAAGTGTATTTGCATATTTGACTTTAGAAAACATGTGTGTGTACCTCGGAGAGATTCTCCTTGCACAGAGGGCAGTTGGAGTTGTGGTCCAGGCAGCGCTCCAGACATTTGAGGCAGAAGGTGTGTCCACAGGGAGTGGCCACCGGCTCGTAGAACAACCTGGAGAACAGACCAGAGAACAAATGACAAAAGGCACACCAGCCAAACCTAAAATACTAAAATACACCCGCTAACACCGGCTGCTGTGTTCATTTTGTCAACGGAGATCTTGCCGATAAGTATTTGTTGACGTCCTTTTATTTAATGTGGAGTTGTTAAAGTTCCATAAACCACATTTTATATTCAATATTCCTATTTTCAATGCAATCGTTAACTGCCTTAAACTGCCAACTACTACAACGAACTTCTTTTTTTTTTACCAAAAACATTTTGCGCTGGTTAGGGGGTACTTGGTTGATACATTATAGTAAAAAGTTTGAGAACCACGGTACTAGAACCACAGATATAAGTAGAACATTGGACTGTGTGTAGTCACCTCATGCAGAGTGAACACTCCATGTCTCCGTTGTCCAACAGCTCAGCAGGAAACGCCCTCCCTCCGCACACTGAGGCCGTCTGAACGCTGCTCGCCTCGTCTGTACAAAACATCACAACATCATCACAATGTCAGATTTCTACTTCAAGCTCTGCAATAGAATGAAACATGTCCAGGCATAAAGAGTGTGTTTGATATTCAGGCTAATTTTCTGCTCTGTTTTGTTGGAGTTAAATCAGGTTTTGTCTGTTGTTTAAACACGTTTAGGGGAATCATACTGTGACAAAATTCAATATTCAGTTGTACACGTTAATCATTCCAAATTGCAAATCAATGACTAATAAAATGAGTTATTGCTGTTTTAATGTAATGCTTAATAGTGGAACAAAGTTTTTTTAATTGAATGTTAACATGATTATATAATACATTATTTAGTCATTCTTAATAATGAAGCACAACAAAAGCGTTGGCACCGATTAAAAATCTACAGTCTCTTCTTCGGCTGGAAAAGTAGCTCAACTGGTTCAGTCCAGAGAAACCGACTGTAAACGACTGACGGCCTAAATACATCTCAAAGTTACTCGTACGTTACGAAGCATCCAAACGCCTCAGGTCATCTGGGACAGGTTTACTCAGTGTTCCCAGGATCGACTCTATGGAGTCATAGGAGTGCCATAAAAAAGAATAAATCTGTAAAAGAATAAGAAAATAAATGTGGAAATATAAAAATAAATAAACAAGTAAATCAAAAACTCTATATTTTATTTACTCTTCTGTGTTTTTGTCCCTTTTGTATATTTAGGTATTTATTTTTATTATTTTTTTAAATGTATTTATTTATTTTTGCATTTAATTATTATTATTATAATATATATTTTTAAATGTATATCTATTTATGCATTATTTATTTTGAATATTATTTTCGCATGTTTTTTGCATTATTTTTGCACATTTAATGACATTTTTATTTATTTATTTATCGAGTAATTTATTCATTGATTGATTTATTTTTTATTTTGACTAGTTCCGTCCTCCATATTTCAAAAGCTGATATTCCCCACTTTACTTAAAAGCAACATGAAGAATATGACAGTGATGTGTGCACTGAAACTGGACCAGCAATGACTTATTTTACAAATGAGATTAAATCAGTCAATTTAATAATTATATCATCCATCAATAATTATCAAAAAAATATATACTTAAAGTGAAAGTGGCATCCAAACAGCGACACCAATGAGAGTGAATTATTTTGAATTTATGGCAAAACTCAGATTCTCCTACCAGGTCTGAGCAGTTTGGAGGGAGGGTTGAAGAATGCGGAGGATCCATCTCCGCTGTGTTTCCTCTTGAGGCCACCGGGAGGCGCTGGCAGTGCAGCCAGAACGTCGGCCAGGCTCTTGGTGCTGCCCTCCCCCGCACCATGATCCGATGATTTACCAGGAGACGGAGCAGAGAGTCTGGAGGACGAGTCGTCCACTGGAGCGCTTTTAGTCACACTGAACTCTGAGTCCTGGACAGACAGACAGACAGACAGACAGACAGACGGATTAGTGAGCCTGTCAGAGACGGACGATTATGAGGGGATGATCATTTTGACAGCCACACTCCAGACAGCAGCGGCGAAAATACACTCAACAAGATGTGCGGAAATATAAAATGAAATAAATTAAACAATAGGTACATTTTTAAAAATGTGGAAGTATAAAAATAAATAGATAAAAAGAATAAATAATTAAATGAAAATGTGTAAATATAAAAGAGAAATAAATAAAACAATAAATAAGTGAATCAAAAATGTGTAAATATGGGCGCCTGGTTAGCTCAGTCGGTAGAGCGGGCGCCCATGTAACAGGCCTCAGTCCTGACCGCGGTGGCCCGGGTTCGAATCCGGCCTGTGGCCCTTTCCGCATCCACTCTCTCTCTCTCCCCCCTTTCAAGACTCTATCCACTGTCAATAAAAATGGTAAAAATGCCCCCAAAAAATAACTTAAAAAAAAAAAAAAAAAAGTGTAAATATAAAAATTAATAAATAAAAGAATAAAGAAGTAACTTACAAAATGTGTAAATATAAAAATAAATAGATAAAAGTGTAAATAAGTAAATGAAAAATGTGGAAATATAAAACAAAATTAATAAAAGAATAAATAAGTCAATTTAAAAAATGTGGAAATATAAAAATAAATGAAAGAATAAATAAGTAGATAAAACATGGAAATATTAAGAGTAATAAATAAGTAAATCAAAAATGTGGAAATACAAAAAATAAATAAACAAAAAAAAAGTAAATAAAAGATGTGGAAATATAAAGAGAAATAAATAAAACAATAAATAAAGGGAGAATAGGGAAAAGCAAAAGAAATGGGGAAAAGAATAATAAAAATAAAGGGATAAAAATATATAAATAACATTATATAAAAATAAATAAATAAAACTATATAAAATATATAGAAGCAATAGAATATTTTACATGTAATAAAATACTTAATAATAATAATAATAATAATAATAATAATAAATAAAAAGGCTTCTAATAAATCTTTTATATTTCCACATTTAATTTCTTATTCTTTTACAGATTTATTCTTTTTTATTGCACTCCTCTGACTCCATATATGAATATCCCTACGAATTGTGTAACTGATTTCATCGACATGCCAAAAAATGCTTTCAGTAAAATAAATATTATAGAATTATCTTCTTAATGTTTGAGTGTTCCGCATATGATTAGGATAAAACGTCTGTTCTCACAGGTGTTTCCATTCATCTCTGTGGGTGGAGTGTGTTCGTTTGTTTGCAGTCACCTGTGAGGAGGATCCAGGTTTCTGTGTGAGCGGCCTCAGGGACCTCAGCAAGGCCGGGGGTTTGATGAGGCGGGTGGCCATCCCCCCCTGCAGCGGGTGCAGCGGCGTTGGCATGTCCTCGTTCTCAAACACAGAAGAGAACACCTCGCTAAGGACCTGCAGGATGAAACGAGTTGATTAATGTTCACGACACACATCCACAGATATAATCATTGTCTATAAATTTTGATTCAAGGTCTCTTACCTTCTGAGCCTCCAGTTTGACTTTGGTCCAGTCGGGCTTTAGCGCCACACACACTAAGTATTCCTGCAAGGCCTCATCATTGCGGCCTGCTTCGCTCAGCGCCGTCGCTTTCAGACAGTGAGCCTGAAATAAACAAATATTTTCCTGTTACATTCTGAGCTGTCCTGATTACTGTAACCTGCAGTTTGTCTGGCAGCAAGAATTAGAACAACTTTCTGATGCTTATGAAGATAAGATCCTACTTTTAAAAAGATTATTTGGACTCAGATGTATTTAATTTTGCCCTGCAGCTCCATTTCAAACCTGTGTCTCACCTTGGTCCAGAGAGGTTTCATCCTACAGAGGCTGTTGGCGTCCTGCACGGCCTGACTGAAGCTCCTCATCTCCATGTGCAGTTCGGCCCGTTGACACAGCAGTCGGCCTGAAGAGGGCGCTGTAGACCACAGAGGAAAAACAATGACACCATCAGGTCAGTAGACAGGCCTCCGGGGGGGTGGACCGTTTTTTCTAGGTCTATCAGAAGTAGGCCAACAATCTAACATGTGGCCAGAGACCTATTCCACGTGTGAGAATGCTATGTAAGTTATGCAGTGATATAACAACATATAATCAGTCGTGTCAGTGGACAGTTACCGGTCTGTTTTGGTTATACAACAGTACTGCATGGGCCAGGTTTGTGTGCCACATTAGCAAATGACGCACTTTCATAATTGTTATATAAATAAATACCTTATAATTTGTACTTTTCTTACACCCTGACTATCATCGTTCTTTTATTTCTAAAAGGATCAAGAAGTTCCAGCCTGATGAGAGTATTATGTCAACCAGGGACTCTGATTGCATAGGATTACTAAAAAGGTAATATATGATAGGTCAGCTCCGTTCTCTTTATCCATCCATGGTCAGCTCCATCGGGGCCGTTTGAATGCATTTAACAGAAATGTCAGTATCTGGGTGCTCTACAGTCGTAGCGTCGGCCCATTTGACCACAGAGATGAGAGCGACGGCCGGCTCCATCGCCACGTTACCGCGATACGATAAGGTTTCCTGTCCGTGACGGAGTTAGCATGCAGCTTTAGCTCTGCTCTGTCTAGCTCTGTTTTTCCTGTCAATGTGTGAAACCCAAAGTGTTTCCATCCTTTACTGGATGTGTAGTGTTTACCACGCTGTGTTTAACATGTGAGGGTGCAGGTCGTATCCACGCTGACCCTCCGACGTTTTAGACTTTCTGAGGTTTGTTTTGGTTGACGGATACGGAACGGATATGACGTCATAGTGACGTTTACTGAGTTAACCACAAAAAATGTCATTGGTCTGTTGCCTTTGGCTCTTTGTGGGTGGAACTTTGGATCCTGAAAGACTTTGGAAAGTTACTCTAGGAACCATTTTCCAAAAGCTGGATTTCTCATCTTCCCGAACACTGAACAGAAGGAGAAGAAGCTGCCTGAGCTACGGCAGCTGAGAGTCGAGCACAAACACCACAAAACAAACAGCAGGACCAACAGACAATGTTTACGTGTCCCCCAAAATATTGTGCTATTCACACAGCCTTTAAGTGAGACATTCGGACAGCTTTCTAATTTTTTTCTGCCTTTTTGCTTAAATTTTTCTGCTTTTTCTGTCATTTTTCTGACTTTTTTCGAAAAACAAAATCGGACATTTTTCTGCCTTTTTTCTGACATTTTTCAGCATTTTTATGGATTTTTTTTGGACATTTTTCGAAATTTTTTCTGATTTTTTTTCTGACATTTTTCGGAAGGAGAGGGCAAGGCAGAACTGAAACAGGGAAAAGCGTGATATCAGTTGCCTCTCTTGTGAATGCTCTCTCTGAATCTCTCACATTTCTTTCACTCTTCTTTCCTAATATATCTTGTGTGTCTCTTTGGTGAGAAGAAGCGGTGAGGATGTAGGTCATCCAGCTTCTCTGTTAAAGCATGTCCAGCTTTAGTAACTGCATTCCCCTGGCCCTTTCCATCATAGCATTGACCCAGCCCTGCGCCTCATTGCACCTGTTTCAGTACATCATTATATCACTTTCTTTGTGTAATTGCAGTGCATACGACATGTGTCACTGGTAACCACCAAGAAGGAAATAATGAGCCTAAAAGGCACAGGTTGGATAACAGCTGTATTTCTGCTGACATCATGAGCCTATTACACTCATCCTACACCACAGAGACACCACAAGGCCTCCTGCTGCAATTGTTGGCAAAACATTGACTGGCAGTGACAAAGCTGTGAAGCCATTCTGTCCTCCCGTCACCCGGAGTCTTTCACGAGACAGAAGGCATGAATCAATATTGATCTGGGGAGAGAAATATCTGAAAACGTGCCATTTGAATGCTCAGAATGACAAGAAGAGACTGGAATATATTCCTTTTTATGGCTTCGCTCTCGTTTTCGGTCGTTTCGGTCAATTTCTTTAGTCGATTAGTTGTTTTTTTATGATTTTTTTCATGCTGAATGGCTTATTTCCAAGAGACTTATGAGCACATCCCTGATTTCCCTCTGAGAGCCCTAATTTTTAAAGCTTTTTCTCTGAAAACAAAAATGCCATGAGAGCCGTGAGAGTGAATCAAAACAGTAAAGTTGCGGGCCGGACAGCTAAACGATGAGCTGAAACAAGAGACCTATTTCACGTTGTCATTTGATACGTCGCTGTTATAACAATATCAGTTTATAGCCCCTTCAAAACAAACAAAAACATGTGTGCTGGGCATATACACTGTACAATGTTTGCCCGAATTGTGAGCCACACGACTCATTTTAGAGTCGGATTGAATTTCAGCTTCGTCAGGCGTCGTTTAGCTTTACATCGCAAACGATCCACTCGTACAGTAGGAGTAGAAGGTACACAACAATATTTCTAAAATCGTAAAGTGTATGCCAAGTTTAAGTCAACTGGGAATGTCTTTGGTCGAGGACAGCCCTATTCCTTTTGCTTGACACTTTCATCTGCAGTTGATAAATGTCTTAAAGGTCCCATATCGTGCTCATTTTCAGGTTCATACTTGTATTTTGTGTTTCTACTAGAACATGTTTACATGCTGTAATGTTAAAAAAAAACTTTATTTTCCTCATACTGTCTGCCTGAATATGCCCGTATTTACCCTCTGTCTGAAACGCTCCGTTTTAGCGCATTTTGACGGAATTGCAACAGAATTGCGTTGCTAGGCAACAGCTTGGGTCCATGTGTACTTCCTGTCAGCTGATGACATTCACATCCACTGCAACCAGGAAATAAACTGGGACACATTTACAATGTTTACGTTTAAAACTGTGTAAACGGTCTAAATATTGTATATTCGTGACATCACGAATGGACAGAAATCCTGACAGCTTGTTTTAAAGGCAGAGTTTCTGAATACGGGCTGTGTGTATTTCCCTGTGGATTGAGTGTTTCGATACTTTCACAGTATTTATATAGAACTTAAGCCTGCTTTATAATAAAAAAACATGAAATCTCATTTTTTTATTATATGGGACCTTTAAATCTGAGACAGCCAGCTGTGCCAGCGGCCTTGTTTCACCCTTTAAGCTATTCAAGGACCGCAGGAAATGGATTTTTGAATGTGACGCTGATATGTAGGCCAGAGGTGGAAAGAGGTCGGTAAAAACTTCCCTTGAGGATTCAAACTGTGCATCACGAGACCTGCCCTGACCTGGCCCATGGTTAATGAAACACACTGGCACTCTTTATATAATATGCCAACAGAACAGTCTGTATTCTGGCAACTATCCCAAAGATGAAGCAAAGTGAGTTGTTGTTGTGTGTTCATGTAATATAGCACCAGTTACAGTTTATCACCATCATTTTTTCCTGTATGTTATCCAACACATCATCAGCTGCCAGCTTATGAAACAGCACAAGTGAGGGGAGGAGTTAAGGCCAACTGAGGACTGCAGTATTCATGCGCTATGTAAGCATTACGCATGCAAAATGTTGTGGGGAATCAAATAATAATCAACTGGAGAGCTGCATCCCTTCCCCAATAGCTGCTCTGTGAAAACACCACAGCAATGCAGAGTAGAAATAGAAAATATAATGTGGATTTTATCATTGCAATGCAGAAGATCAGTATGTGTGCTGCTTAGGTAACCAACTCCAGTGCGACATATAACGTCTGACCTCAGTTAGAGAGGCAGGAGTGGCGCCTCTTATGGGTGACACTGGGGAACTACACTGGGATGAAAGTAGGTCACCTGTACAAAACATTACACTTTTGATGCAAATATCTCACATTTAACACAGAAATGTTGCACGAATCAATGCTGTGCTGTCTTACCTAGTTCCACAGCCGCGTTGTACTTCTCCAAAGCATCCGAGAGGCTCTGATTCTTCCACAAAACCTCTCCTTCGATCCAGCATTTCCTGGCTTTGCTCTCAGTTGCAAACAGTTTATCCAGCAGGCCACTGAGAACAACGTCTAATCTGTGGCCGTATTCTGATTTGGGGATAAACGAGTGTTTGCATTGTGTGCACTCTTTCACAGAGTCGTCCTCTAGGCAGTGTTTGCAGAAAGTGTGTCCGCACTCCACGGTGGTGGGCTCGTGGAGGAGACACCTGCAGAGGTGACAGGAGAACATGTCCAGTGCTTCATCTTCTCCACACTCTCCATCACTTTCACCCCCATCTTCTCCACTGCTGCTGCATTGTCCATTTAGTGTCACATGGATGCCCAGCTCTTTCTCACGCAGAGTCCGGGCGATGGTTTCCACCAAGAGTTGCAGCTCATCCGGGCGCAGTTTGCCCAAACTGGCTGCGATGCAGTAGGAATCCAGCGCCTCGGATATGCGCCCTGCTTGGGTCAGAGAGTCGGCCTTCCTCAGACACAACCCCCTGTCTGGATGCTGGAGGTCTGCCAGCTGGGAGCTGTAGATCTCCACAGCCAGGCTGAAGTCTCCAGCCCGGTTGGCCTCCTCTGCGACCTCCAGCATCTCTGGGAAGATGCCTGCAGCTCCAGGGTTGGAGAGCGGGTGGACGAGCAGCTGATGAGTCCTCACTGCTGTCTCCATCTTCTTCTTCACAAATCAGATAGTCTCTAGTGCAAGTAGGTTAGGACCAGTGGCATCCTCCCTGAGACACACACAAAAAAACATTATTACTACTACTACTACTATTAATAATAATAATAATAATAATACAAATTATATAAATTGTCACACACAAAAAACATTACTACTACTACTACTAATAATAATAATAATAATAATAATACAAATTATAAAAATTGTCACACACAAAATAACATTACTACTACTACTACTAATAATAATAATAATGATAATACAAATTATATAAATTGTCAATATTTGTGTTTTAAATATGGAATGCACCCAGTAATATGTGTAATTTGATTGTGATGTGATTATATTTTGTATTAATAATCTGCATCTGTAAAGTAACTAAAGTTGTCAGATAAATGTAGTGGAGTAAAAAGTCTAATATTTCCCTCTGAGATGTAGTTGAGTAGAAGTAGAAAGTAGCAGGACATGGAAATACTCAAGTAAAGTACCTCAAAATTGTATTTAAGTACTTAGTTACATTCCACCACTGAGTACATTTTAAAAGCATTATTTACTGTTCCTGTTGGAATAAAATAATTGTTGATTATTTAACTGCAAAGTAGTTTTTTTTGCATTAAATCATACCTGGATGTTTGATGAGATTGATTGGATGTGGCAGCACAGCTCCACCAAGAAAACATAGGACTCAATCTGAGCCATGATAAAATAGGACGTCTGTGTAACATTGTTGGTCCGAGTCAAAGTCCCACAAACAGCCTCTCCACCTGTGTATCCAGCTGTAAACACCGGCTCTGCCTCCGAGGTAGAAGATCAGCTTTCTCGCCCACTTTACACTCTGATATCCCGGCTACACTTTCCAGTTTTTAACACAATAAACTATACAGCTTGTTTCTGTGCAGGTCCGCGGATGGAGACGCGGTGCGTAAAGTGCTCCGTGTTTCTGTGCCGGTCAGCGGTGCGTAAAGTCCTCCGCGCTCAGCAACAAAACAGCTTAATATCCATTTAAATCAACGTTAAGACACACTATAAAGACAGGTTTTCTTTCAAAAAGATGTCTGGAAGCTCCTCTGTGTTATAACGAACCCGTGAGTAACGTCCTTTTCTCCCTAAAGCAGTAAACCCCTGAGAGAGCAGAAACAGAGCTCCTCCATCTTGGGTCTCCAGCTGCTAGCTGCTGCTAAAGGTTGTTGCTCTGCGCGGCGGATCCAATCCTCGCGTTCCTATTGGCTGGAAACGGGTGGAGGGCGTCACGTGATGCAAGAGACGCGCTCCCATTGGTCCGTTAAGTGGCTCACTTATATAAGCAAGAAATATATTGTATAACTTCCCTACAGGCAACAGTGGATGACTGTCTGAGAGCTGCACCCAAACAACCACACTCTTAATGCTTTTTAATATGCTTTTACACGTGCATCACAATAAGATGCCTTCATATATTTATATATATTTATATATTTATATATTTATTTA
>CAKALU010033426.1:0-12515 GCA_916700995.1 Hozukius guyotensis | reverse complement strand
AAATCATTGGTCTTACAGATTTTGTTCACTCATTAAAAAAGCATATTCATGAGTAAGTATCCTCGGTTTAGGATTGATTGAACAGATGCACGCTCTGTGAATGATTCATGGGTAAATGGGTGCAGAGGCTTGATGCCAATAGAGAACAGGTGCAGTTTGATCACTTTGATCAGCATTGTGAGTCCACACAATAGAGGCTTCCTCTGTGCTACCTGTGAGAGGAGGTTGAGAGTAGCAGTACATCCCCAGATGTAATTTACTCAAGAGCCCCGCACGAGCACTTTAATTTACTGCCATAAAGCAATGTGAGTGGAAGAGTGGGCCACGGCGCTTGATCTAAAACGAGTCGGAGTCCTCCTGCTTGGAGCCGGAGGAGATGAAAAGCAGCGATTCACCTGCACTTTTTTTTGGAAAGAGGGGACTCTCCAATATGTTTTTTCCATTATGCCTTCTAAGTTTCTCACTGTAGGGAGGAGGCAGTAAAATGAAATGGGTTGTTAAAAAGTAGGCAATGATCCATAAGAGGAGCAGACTGAAAGCTGTTGTCACTCTAACTGGATCCTGCTTTTGGCTCTCCCTCTCTGTCCGTCAGCTTCCTCACTAACTGTCACGTCTTTTGGCTTCAGGTTGCTGCGGCTGCGTAACCCGTGGGGTCGCTTCTCGTGGAACGGCAGCTGGTCGGACGAGTGGACAGACTGGCCGCAGCACCTGCGTCACGAGCTGATGGCTCACGGCAGCAGCGAGGGCGTCTTCTGGATGGAGTACAGCGACTTTATAAAGTAAGAAGCGTAATATACTAAACAAGAAAATAATTAAACTAACAAATAACTAGCAAAAGAAAACACTATCAAATATTGAATCTCAATAAATTAAACATTTAGAATAATAAATCAAACAATACTTCTTATTATTAGTAAAACAACAACTAAATACTAACAACAAATAAATAGCTCTAACAGAGAGATTTTATTTACTTTTTTAGTGGTCATTTTTTTTTATTTGTTTAGGAAACGGTGGGCTTATTTTCAACAGAACAGATGCAACCACAATGACATCACAAAATCCACAAGTCCCTCATTTGTAGATGGGAATCATCTCATAAAGTAACCCACCCTTTCATTCATTCACTCTTTTCCCAGCTGACCTTTCTTCCCCCCAGTGGCCGCCAGGAGGCACGGCGGCATCTAAAGTCGACACCGACTAATATTTTGGCAACATCTTTAATGATCAGACATCATTGCTGTGATTTTATTTTGCACTGTACATGTGTGCCAGCATGATGGATGCACACATTTTTCTTCTGATAATTAATTTGAGCCATGGTGGCTGTGGCTGCTCCACTTCTTGTGTTTATTCCAAAACACACCACCACTGTTACAAATGTAAAATGCATGACTTCCTGTGGGGATTTATCCGATGAAACATCTCGCCAGCACCAGCTGTTCAAGGGAGCAAATTTCAAAGCTTTTGTTAACAGGTAAGATGAAATAACTGCCATGATGGACGCACGTAATGTGCTAAAAGAGATGGATGGTTCAGTAATCTCCTGCCTTTGTGGATTCCGCTGACCATCTGGTATTGACACCAATCGTTTTTGTTGTTTTTAGTACATTGTGTTTGTTGACAAGCGCATCATACACTGGTTCCCACACACACATCATGGTGTTATTATGGAATTGTGGTTGCTTCGGTTGCCAGGGATTTGGCAGGCGGAGGCTTAGACTCGTAATGGCTCCCGGTTTGTTTTGTCATATTAGATTAATCCCGTCATTCAATCATACGCGGCTTCAAGTATCGACTGGCTAGCTGTTCTTCTGTGTGTTTTTATGCGTGACCGTCTTCATTGGCCAGCAGTGACCTTGTGGAGGTCAGTAAACACTGTTGATTGAAAAGTAATCTGAAACACAATGGGGAGTTGTTGCCGGGGACAAAACATAACTGACTGAACCATAATGTTAGAAATATCACACCTGAATGAAAATCTGCCAATAAAGTTTGAAGAGAATCTGTGTGACCTGGCAACAAAAACAGTTCACTAAGTGTTTATATTTTGCGTGAATAACCTGGTTTTACACTACCTCGTGGACAGGACTTGCCTTGAAAAGGTTTTTTCTTACTGTCAGCCAACCACCTGATCAATGAACGTTGTCACAAAGTCCACCAGGTCAGTCGGCTCACCTAAAGATAAATGATGTGTGCGTCGGGCTGTTATTCACGTCCCTCGTGTTCGACAAAATAAGAGTCGCAATAAGTCCAGAGGGATCAATGTGGCTGTCCTCCTGAACAACTCCAACCTGAAAAATGTGTGCGACCTAGACCAGAATCCCATCTGTCTTCTGACTGTTTATTGTTTTCTCTGACAGACAAATAATCTCTCAGCTTTGTACCGTATGACAAACCTACAGTGCAGCATGCCTAGACTTGTGTCACTGTGGGAAAAGAGAAAAAGAGGTCAGCTTGTTGGACAAATATAAAGGCCCTTATGATGATGCTGATTAGTAACAACATTTCAGAGAGGTTATTTCACTAAAAACAAGAATTCTGAGAACCAAAATATTTTAACGTGAGACATATTTATCTCCACTGATCAAAGCTTCAGCAAGCTGCTCCTTTTTTCCCCCCTCTCTCTTCTTCCTGATTGTCAAGAAGACAAAAGTAAGATGTAAGACAGTTGTCAGTGCGAGGTTAGGGAGTGATGAAACAGTGAAAAACAGACTGAAAGTGAGGAGGAGAATGTCTCTCGGGGGCTCCGTGTTTGAAGGAGGAGGTCTGATGTGTTAGCAAGGTAAATGGTGTTTGTGCGTCGGCGCCCTCAGAGGCTATGCTAATGTTAAAGAGCTCCTTGTGATGCGTACAAATAGACTCCGTTTATGACAGGAGGAGGGGAAACCGTTGGTGTCTCAGAAGATGCACGACTTTTCTGTTGATGCTATATATATAAACTAAAGAAGGCTCCATCTCCTCCCACAGGTACTTTGACTCAGTGGACATCTGTAAGATCCACTCTGACTGGCAGGAGGTGAGGCTACAGGGCTGCTTCCCCAGCAAGGCCAGCGGGCCCGTCACCGTCACCGCCCTCACCGTGCTGGAGAGGACGGCGTTGGAGTTTGCTCTCTTCCAGGAGGGAAGCAGGTAAATAGGACAGTCTCTCCCCTTCTGTTTCTTTTGTTTTTGTTCCGTCCATGGACTCTATATACAATGTGGACGTAGTCATCGTGATGTCACCCATTGGTTTGTGGACTGTCGTTTTGAAGCCTCGAGTTCGGCATTTTGGTCGTCGCCATCTTGGTTTTTTTTGCAACCAGAAGTGAAGAAGACATTTTTAGGCGACCAAAACGTTACAATTAACTTACATGAACTGAAATCACACCATGAAAGTTATTAGATGAAAACACGGACAACACTAGGGATGCACCAATCCGACTTTTTCAGTCCCGATACCGATAGCGATACCTGAGCTTTGGGTATCAGCCAATACCGAGTACTGATCTGATACCAGTGTTTAATTAATAAGCTGTATGCCTCACTGTGTGGAAGAGACTGGGATCATTATTTTATGTGTAAGGCAACATCAGGCTGGACTTAAACATTGCTTTCCTAACTTTGTAAAACAGAATGTAACAAATAAAAGCATAGATATAAATTTACTGAATTGTTATTTATTATTAGAATAATAAATTGTACACCAGCAACGTGGTAAAATATCTTCAAAATTAACAGGAATTACAATTCAAGTGTAAACCTTTTTAATGCAGCAACAAATTGCTTAAAACTTAAACAGGAATTAAAATGCTAGCATATAATGTGTATAGTATATAAACATGGAATTGAATTGAATAGATCGGCTCCATTGTCACCGATACCCGATCCAGCTATTTGAGTCAGTATCGGCCTGATATCCGATCCAGTATCGGTATCGGTGCATCCCTAAACAACTCCCAGACTGGACAACGTCGTGGTAGTGACCTGTCAATCACAAGGTAGCCACGCCCTAAAGCATACCCTGCTTTATGGTCTATTTGACTCTAAATTGGACCATAATTTACTAAATGAACATCATGCTGTATTGAAGAAGACTTGAAACTAGCGATTGAGATCATAAACTCATGTTTACAATGTTTACTGAGGTAATAAATCAAGAGAGAAGTAGGGTCATTTTCTCATAGACTTCGATACAATCAGACTTCTCTTTGCAACCATAGGAGTCGCCTCCTGCTGGCTATTAGAAAGAATGCAAGTTTAAGGCACTTCTGCATTGGCTTCACTTTTTCAGACCCGGAGGTTGACCACTGGTTCCGTCCCCACCTTTGTTTGCGTTAACCCCGTTCTCTCCATCTCCCTCTCCCTCTCCCTCTGCCTCTTCAGGCGTTCGGACACAGCCGACAGCCACCTACTGGACCTGTGCATCATGGTGTTTCGCGCCTCCTTCGGCAGCGGCAACAAGCTGACCCTGGGCCGCCTGTTGGCCCACAGCAAGCGGGCGGTGAAGAAGTTCGTGGGCTGCGATGTGATGCTGGAGCCGGGGGAGTACGCCGTCGTCTGCTGCGCCTTCAACCACTGGCAGATGAATGTCAGCGGGACGGGAGGTCCGCCGACGCCCAGTAGGTGTACTTATGAATGTTTACTGGGTTCATCCATACTTGTAACCCTGTTTATCATACAGTACAGTAGTAGGCACTCCTTTTGAAGCATATCTCTGTCCCTGCAGTCTCCAGTCCTACCAGCGGAGCAGCACGGCGGCCCAGCCAGGACTTCCCCGGCTACATCCTCGCCATCTACAGCTCTAGACAGGTCATGGTGGAGCAGGTGGAGGCGACGGCCACCACGCTGGCCGACGCCATCATCCTCCTCACGGAAAACAAAGGCGAGAGACACGAGGTGAGACACATGCACACACAGAATAAGCACACTTGTCTCTGTCTCACGCCTACACACTGTTTGAGTATAATGCTTGTGAAGACAGAGAACGCTTGCAACTCCGTAAGCCACTTTGAGATAACACTTTAGATTTCCTCAGCCGAGTCCCGAATCCTATTCCGCCTGTACACATGCAAGTATGTGCGCATTATCTCTCCCACACACACACACACACACACAGAGGGCCGCTCACACCCGTGGAAGTAAATTATTCTGGCTCTCCTGAACAGCGCTTTCCTGAAAGTGCTGTCACATTGGCTGGTATTTTAGAGGATGACAGAGCTTTTTAAACACTTGAGATCATCGTTGTTAAATCATTCAGCTCTTCAGCTCTCCAGGAATTCACCGCTCACAGTAGGTGGGCCAAAAGCACTCGGGAGTGCATGACAGCCACTACACTAACGCTAGTGTTTTAACAATAAGGTTAAAAAAAGATTTATTTGGGGTGGGGATATTTTTAATAAGTAATCTGAGCTGTCAGGAAACAAGAGATTTGGATTATGAGCACATTCACGTGTGTTGCTGACAGATATCGGGTGCTGTGGGATTACTGGGATGCCGTTACTGGTCCATTGGACAGCAGCTAAATGACGGCAGCTAAAGCAGTTTAGCTGCACTTGTGTTCACTTTGCTGCAATTACAGGCCCCAAAAGAGAGATCAGCGGCCACTGCACGAGAGATGAAAGTCATGTCGCCTCCAGGGAGAGTTTCTATTGTGAATGCGGTTTTAAAAACATTTGAACACCATATTGAAGTACCTTTCCAATGCAGCTACATAATAGTTAGACAGCAGATTGTTTTTCAGCCATCGGTCCTTCAAAAGACCAAGGCTTCTCCGTTTTTGGCATTTAAAGGTAACTTTGGTATTTTTCAACCATGTTTTTGTGTCTAACTGATTAATACTGACAACAATTTCTGAAATTGGTCCAGTATTGAGGGAGAGCGCTGCAAACGGCAGCTGCTCACGAGCAGCAATATGGTGCTATTGGGGCAAGCTGGCACCGTCATTTACGTCCACTAAAAGTGCTTGTTTTTGCTATGACGGGCTCTGATTGTTATCATAAGTGCCTGACATTATGGAAAGAGTCTCGCTCAAGGAGAAGTCTCGTTCCGAAATCTGGCAAGGTGACGTGTTGCTGGAAGACAACGGTGGAATACATCCATGGTGGAAACACGAGCACCAACTGGGCAGAGTTTGTTGGGAGTCCAGAAAGCGTTGCTTAGTGTTATCTAAAATATTTTCAATGTCATGGCTGAATATTTAGATGATTTCGACGATGCGTATGAGATCTTTGAATTTGATGGCCGCCCGTATTTATCTGAGTATACGAATATTCAGATTTCACAACGAGACTTCTCCTTGAATCGGTACTTACGACACAATAATAAACAGACCGGATCAAGCAAAAGGTAAAGAAAAATGTTTTATTTCTCTGTAGGGTCCTTTCCATAATGTTGTCAGACACTTATAATAACAATCTGAGCCTGTCAGTGGCAAAAACAAGCACTTTTAGTGAATGTAACGCCACATTGACGCTGCTCACGTGCTCGCAGCTAGTTACAACGTACTTCCTCAATACTGGACCAATTTCAGAAATTGTTAGAGACTAAGAGACAAAAACATTTGGAAATAGGGTCCAGGTTGAAAAATACCAAAGTTACTCTTTAAGAGTCACACAAGCAGACATCTAACAGTCTCTCTGCTGCCTCAACAAACCAGAATGCACCGCTGTCACAAGATATGTTGTATTGGGGGAGGGAAAAACGTCTTTCCTGCTCACATTTCAGTGTGTTTCCATGTGTGCCGTGCTCTCAGGGCCGCGAGGGCATGACGTGCTACTACCTGACCCACGGCTGGGCGGGGCTCATCGTGGTGGTGGAGAACCGCCACCCCAAATACTACCTCCACGTGTCCTGTGACTGCACTGACAGCTTCAATGTGGTGTCCACGCGCGGCAGCCTCAAGACCATCGACAGCGTGCCGCCTTTGCACAGGTACACACATGCATCTTTATTCTGAAAGTCTTTTTTTTTTTATCAAGCTATATTTCACCTTGGAAGAACCTGAATAGATTTTGCAAGTGAAGAGATTAAATGCTTTGGGAACATTTGGTACAGGTGCAGCAGCAAACATCCGCCCGTTTAGACGATTATATCTGTACACACTTCTATAAACGGCAGCGATCCCAGAGGATTAGCGCTCCGTATTTCTTAATAATCTACTTTAGGCTGGTCTCAGCACAGTTAGAGATGCCTTTGTTTTCAGTTGGTCCCCATTGTTCTCTCTGCCCATTAAAGCCAACGATTTAAAGGCCTGAAAAATATTGTACGCTCACACACACCTGTGAAATGCAGCACAGTGGAGCCGTTCACACACCATTAGGTTTATCTGAAATTTAGGTTCTTTGGACATCTACTGTATGAATGTTTCAGTCGCACAGACACATTACAGCGCACATTAATGTAAATTTACAACCTTATCACCTTGAAGTTATGTCCCACACATAATGGGAAACTGTAAAAAGTCACCATGCATGAGGACCATGTCTTTTAATGTCCCTTTCTCTCCTCTAACAAGAACATTATGTCAGTTCACTTGATAAGAACACTGTACTGCAATATCACAGTTTTATTTTCTGATGCTATTATACAATCAGTTCATAGGTAAAAGCATTTAGCAGCTCGGTAATCATAGTCAGGATTCTCACTGGGGTGCACTCAGATATCCTTTAGACTGTGGAAGTGTGAATAACACAGTCAAAGGAAGCACATTTTTTATTTTTCTCATTTCCTGTCACCATGTTACTTCATCTTGTTCTCAAAATAGACTGAATCAGAAAAACAAGCTACTCCAGAGTGCTGACTAAGCAACTTGTCTTCCTCCAATCATAATTTCGCTGACTAGCTAATAAACAGTTCCAAGATCAGCACCATACTTTGGGACTGTACAATAATTGTTAGCCAGAAAAATGTATTTTTGTTTGAAGGAGGGAAGTCTGACTTTTTGGAGAGAGCAGGGAAGGGTCTTTTATTTTTTTCTCATCCTGGATTTATAGTTTATTTCAGTCTTCCATTGTGAGATTTATTGTAAAAACAACAAAAAACGAGTCCATCAAAAAGATCTAAACTAATTCATATTTATTTTTATTGATTGGAATACAGAGTGGGGTAAAAATATTGGTGGGCTCAGGTCCATCAGCAGCCACAGACCTGTCGCCTGTTCCTGGTTCACTCTTTAGTTTTAACTATGATAACCGTTCATTCAGCAGCTTTTTATTCGGAATTTGAGAGTGGCTGTATTTCCACAATTTCGTTATGTTTGCCACAAATATATATTATGTAAGGGATAATGTAGAGCGAGCCGGTCATTATTGTGAAATATACCCCGACAGGGTGATGGACCCGAATTACCTGCTCACTGTACATTATCCCGCTTATTACACAGCTACTTATTTAAGAAATCAATGATTTGACACAAAAATGGTCCTCCAGACTCCGAGATCAGAACTGCATCCATAGCAACGGTCTGTTATACATGGCAACGGTCTGTTATACATAGCAACGATCTGTTATACATAGCGACGGTCTGCTATAAAGAAATAACAGACCGTAAAATGCCGTAATTGACCAATCAGAATCAAGTGTTCAGCATATAACACTCATAATAATTTGAGATATTAAAGGAGGGGTGTCTTGCTTTTTTTATGAAATGAAATACAGGATTCGCCCCCCCTTCATCCGCACCCCAGTAATTTTCATACAGTCCCTTACTTCCCTTCTCCACCATACCCAATGCACACAGAAAACTACCTTATTTGTATTCAGAATGGTCAACGTGTGCTTTATCTGCCTTATAACTGAAGCTAGAAAGGCCTTGAACTGGAGCTGCTCTGTTTCTTTTAATCCCCCAACGCTCTCTGTCTCCCCCTGCAGGCAGGTGCTGGTGGTGCTTTCACAGCTGGAAGGAAACGCCGGCTTCTCCATCACCCACCGCCTGGCTCACCGCAAGGCAGCCCAGGCCTCCCTGGGAGACTGGACGCCCACCAAGGCCACCCACTGCCCCCAGCTCACCCCGGACATTGACGGCCTGCACCGGCCCAGGCCGCTATGACCACCGCCCACCGTCTCGCACATACACACAAGACTATTATCCAATGAACTGTCAGACCACTGGAAAAACCAGGCGATGGAGGGCGAGTGGTGTGTGCAGCCCTGAAACATGGAGAAAGGTGGGGTATTTTTGGATGAACACACACCTGAATGTAAAGCATAAATGGGCAGCGTTTATGTGCTGTCCTCCTGATGCTCCACTTTCATCCGCGCTCTCTCCCTTGCCAAGAGGATGTGCCATGTCAGGATGAAATGAGGGAAGCGGGCCACATGGAGTGACCTGGACTTACTCACATAACAATTTTTCAACGGGATCCAGTTCAGACTACTTAAAATTCTGGACGTTTTTTTTGGTACGAGCGCTGTACGTGGAACGGATGTCATCCCCTGAGTACGCTTGGAGACGACCCTGCTTTCTTCATAGAAGTCAGGGCGGAGTGCCGTAAACTACTGAGCCATTTTCCGGCCCACAAACTATGAGCCAATCACCCGCAGCGGTCAGACACTTACCCCCCCCTATGTCGTCCACAAGGACGGGAGACTTCGGGGGGAGTTTATCTCGCCCAGCCCTCATCAGCACGGTACTTAATGAGCCAAACCCATATTCCAGTTCCACTCATAGTCATACATGTTTTTTTATTCGAGACACGTCGGTCTTACTTGTTTTATAAGCGGCCCCTTGTTGCCGTCTTGTCCATATTTGTGTTTTTTGAGGTCGTAGAAAAAGCCATCATTCTATTCATACAGTCTGTCCCCGCTCTCCATCATCACCGCAGTGCTGTCTATAGCGCTCTCTCTAGCTCAGGACCAAACCCGTGATTTGTAGAAGAAGCTGGAGTCAAGCTGATGTTGTGGCAGGTGTACGGCGCCCAGATAGCTCACTCACTAGCCAAGCTGTGGTGTCGAGAGGTTTTTATCTTGACACATAATAGAATTCCCACTCTTGTGTTTCGATAGACTAACATACAATTTTGGCTTTTTTCCCTACAGAGAAACAACAATCCTTTTTTTTCCCCCTTCTTCTTGCTTACTTTAATTCATTTTCACTCAGCCTCAGTTTCGGGGTCTAAACGCTGGAGGCGAGTCATTACATGACCGGCTTTGTAGTTTACCCCTCGGGGCACGCTGGCTTTTTCTCATCCAGTTCAGCAGTCAGTTTATATCTCCACAAATAAATTCCCACTTTGGGAGCAGCTCCCCTCTCTATAACGGAGCTGCTTCTTGCACTCTTGGATTGTGACACCTCCCAAAAAGTTGCATCTGATCTTTCTCGGTACTGAAGGTCAGTTTCTCACTCTTTGCCAGTGTTTTGATTGACACGTTGGTGTACTTAGGGAGTACCAGAGGAGCTCGTTGCTGTTTGAACAGCCAGTTTGCCGCCGGGGAGCTCTTACGACGAGCTGCCGGGTTTACTTTGGGAGGTCAGGGACCATTTTTTGTTTGCTTGGGTGCGGCGCGAGCATCTGGGCCGCCCTCCCTCAAGAATACACCGACCGCACATTAGCGACAGGCACAGAGTTCCTCGTGTAATAACAAATTACCATTTTGTCAGACTTGCGTGCACACATAACAAGAGAGAGAAGGGACCCCCCTGAGACATGTTGTGACACAGAAAATAGTTTAGTTTCCCCCTCGCTGTTTCGTCTGCGTCGTTTTCAAAGGATGGGATGCCTACAGCTGTTTTAACGTCGGGGCCCCCGCCCGCTTGTTCGTTCCAATTTCTCCAGTGTCAAAGCCATTACTCCTGCTCCACTAAGGATCTTTCAGTCTTCACCATGGCAACATAGATGTTTTATCAGAGAGAGGTTGGGGGAAAGACTAACGCGGTACTATAGTAACAGGATGTGGGAGACATTTTTTCAAGTCAAAGTTGATGTATTGTGGAGTGAAATGGGGGAAAAACTTGAACGCTGATAATCGCTGGAGGAAAAAAAAAGCTATTTTTTTATGTCAAGATCATTTTAAGTATAAATATTAAAGTTCCCTCATGAGATGATTCAGTTCAGGACTTGAAAAAGTGCTGAAACATGCAACTTCTCATGAGCGTTTTGTCGGTAGCGTCGATGGAAGCACTGTGTCCCGTTTGCTTACTTATTCTGCACAACCGCGACTGATAGGCTGTACGTCACGTCATCTTCAGGACAGCTCTTAAGAAAACTACCACAGCGGCGTAATCCGCTGTCAGTCAAAGTAGCTGTAAATATGTTTTCCAAAGAAACATAATGACCACTTTCAGATGTCTGTCTGCCCTGTGTGAGTGTGAACTTTAATTTATTTGTATAAGTGATTTTTTTAGGCCTGTAGTCAAATGCTGAATACTGGACTGATGTATGACAGATAAAGGAATGTGATGATGTTACGGCTTTAGAGGGATTAGCTCCACAAAGAAATGAACCTGCACTGAAACACCTGCAATGACGACACACCTCAGAATTCAGTGTCACCGCTGGATCACTTTACATTTACATGAGATTTTTTTTGTTTTATACTATGTTTTTTTTGTCATAATTGTCATGTTGGCTCTCGCTGGTGTCCTGTGAAACCTCTTCTGTGAAGTTGTGGAGGCGACTCTTCTGTGCGTCGGGGGCGCCCCCTGCTGCCGAAGAGAAAAGCTGGTCCGTTCACAGACCGGCCAACACAACAACGCCTTTTTCTCTCTCCTCCTCTCCGTTGTCTGGTTCCCTCCTTGTAAATTGTACAGACTGCAAACTTAAGCCACACATAAGATAGAAAAAAAAATCAACTGACCCTTTTAAACTTGTAAAAAAAAAAAATGAAAGTATGATAGTAGAAATGAAAATAATGAGAACTAATGCTGAAAAAAATGGAACTCTGATGAATGTGATATATATTTTATTGATCTTTTCTGGGAGGGGAAAATGAGTATATGTGTACAAACATATGTATGTTTAATTTCCAATCTCAGGTTCCGATGGACCAAATAAATTTTTTTAAATTAACATTAACATTTGTCATTATTACGAACACTTTGCACATGCAGATTTCCATTTAAGGCTTTTTTTTTAGTTTGTGACTCGTGGAAACAAACCTGACGGAGGTCAGAGCAGAAATGAGTTTTGATTTGTTTTCTGTTAAGGCTTTTTGTTTTTGATGAATAATAAGGAAGTCAAAGCTTTCAAGCTGCAAATATTTAAGTGGAAAAACAGTCTGATGAAAGGATAATGTATTTACATATCCAAAATGTTTTTCACTTACATGTCGACTTGTTTACTGTGCTATTATTGATTCCAGAAATCCACTTTCTGATGTGTTTGTTATCATTGGTTCCTCTTTGCTTTGCCCTGTGATGTGCATCTTCTCATCTCTGAACTCTTCCCAGCAGACAGAATGTTTTTGGCAGATATATCTCTCTCTGGTATCTTGTGTTTATGTGTCCTCTCCACCTCTTCTCCCAATCCTCCTCCACCCCACCCTTCTTTTTCTAAAAATGTCCTGCTTTCCACTCCTCTCGTCTCTATTGGGGGGGG